>JAAAWM010009275.1:0-21371 GCA_036873465.1 Thinopyrum obtusiflorum | reverse complement strand
GCATTATCATGTTTTGATCTAAACAGCAGGGTTAAGTTTCTTTATCATGCATGAAACCAGTACAGATGGAAAGATTGGATTTTTCTGATCATTTTTCATATATAAATCTTTGCATTTGGAGTTACAGATTAATTTCTATGATTTTTAGAAGTTAGCACTAATTTCTGGAATTTCCTGAATAAGAATAAATCCAGAAAAGGCATTACCATGTCAGCATTGCATCAGCACTGCGTCAGCAGGTCAACTGTGCGGTCCATGTCAAACCTGACCAGTGGGACCCACTGGTCAGTGTCACTGTTAGTTAATTAACTAATTAGGATTAGTTTAACTACTAACCTAGGTTTGACTAACGGGAAGGGCCCACATGTCAGTGACCCAGGGGGGTCAAATCCCTGGTCGAACTGGGTCAACTCGCCGGTGTTTAGCCGCGGGCGACGACCGAACGCGGCGGAGGGCACGGGTTTCGCATTCCGGCGACCAAACGGGCGGCGGAGGGCATCTACGCGTAGCTGGGAGCGAGCCGCGTTGAGTGGTGGTGGTGGTTGGGCTCGGGGTGGCCGGGAACGTCGCCGGTGACGACCTTGGTGGCTGCCGGAGCTCGGGTGAGCTCGGGGTCGTTGCTACGATGAGCGAGGCGGCGTAGGGTTAGCACCTACGTGCTCTACATGGTGCGGTGAGCAAGGTGGACAAGTCAGCCGGGCCGTTGCGTGGCCGGAGACACGTCGGCGGCGAGCACAGGCGGCGGCGGGTGCGGGTGAGCTTGTTGCGGTCGCTACGGCGTGCTAGGAAGAGAACGGAGAGGGGGGAGATGGCCAGCAGCTCACAACGGTCTTGACGAGCGGGTCAGCGAGGTCGGGGAAGAGCTGGAGCGGTCGGGGCGGCGAAGGGGATCTCCGGCGATGGCGGTCGGGGATGAGCTTGGTGAAGACGGTGCAGAGCATGCGAGCTGACGGAGAGGCGTGGGCGATGGAGCCAGAGCCCGTGGACAGGTCGGAGAGGCGAGGGGAGCACGGTGGCTGCAGTTACTACGGTGGCGCGGGCGCGGCTGCGTCGGCCACGGCGGGGAGAGGGCGAGGGAGAGAGCCAGGGGGAAGAATGGGGTGTCGGTGGGGTCGGGCCGCGCCGAGGAGTGGCTTCGAGGCATCGCCGCACTGTCCAAGCGAGGCAGGCGGCCAGGGAGCTGCGTGGCGAGCTCGGCATGCGCGAGCGCGCTCCTCTCTGCTGCCTGGCAAGAGGAAGCAGGTGGCTGGCACGGGCCAGCATAGTGCTGGGCCGGCCAGTGGGCTGCCAGGTGGGCTGCGCCAGGTAGGTGGCCAGGTAACTTCTCTCTCTCTCTCTCTCTCTCTCTCTCTCTCTCTCTTCTAATTTAGTTTCTATTTTCTATTTTTCTGCAATTGTTTTGACTTAATTAAAATGCTCAGGCATTTTCAAAAACCCTGAAAATAATTGTGGGCTCTGTTTGGAATATTTCCAACAGCCCTCACTTAAGTTCAGAATTATTTGGACATTTAAAATATTATATAGCATTTAAATGCCCAAATGCAAATAGAGTATGATTTAATTCAGTGACCTTAGGTGTCCTAGAAAAATGTGAACCAATTTTGGCAGAGGTTCTAGACCAAGACAAAAGTGATGAACATTTTTTAACGGCATTTCAGGTTCATTGGGAAAATATTTTAGTAACCCTAGTTGGTTTAAGTGGTGCTGGGGGTTTGGTTCATCCCCATTTTAGGTTTCTGGAAATTTTAAACATGATGCATCACGCTAATGCAAGCACTGACTAGGGTTGTGACAGTAGTCCATCCCCCAAACAGGTCTGGATCAAGAAGTCTGGAGAAGGACAAGAAGAAGAAGAAGAAGAAGAAGAAGAAAGAGGAGGGCACTTCAGACGCAATGTCTGGAGAAGCTGATGCCCAGTCCTCTCATGAGGGCGACGACGTTGAGGCGGAGGAGGAGGAAGAAGAAGATCCTCCCTGCAAGGGCAAGAAGAGTGCGGCCTCGGAAGACCTGGAAGCCGAAGCCTCCAAGAGGGACAAAATCACCCTCCCCGATGACTCGGAGTCAGACGCCGAGGCCATCCCGAAGCGTAGGACCAAGCCCCAAGCTGACTCGTAAGTAGCCCGGGATTCTTCACACTGACCCAATCTTTATGAACTGTGATGATAACTCTAAGTTCCATCTTTTTAGTCCGGCCCGTAATATCCCCCAGCCATCCTCATCCTCGTGGGATCTGCCGCCGGAGATGATGGAGAGCGAGTCGCCTTCCCCGGCTTCACCGCCACCTAGGGCGGATGACCCCGAGATGTCGTCCCATAGGCCCTCTCCGGGCCTTGAAGAGACACCGGGGGGGGGGCGACTTAACGGTGCCTGAGGGCAACACCTTGGCTACTGAAGGACTGAGGTGTACGGCCCCCACGAAGACCGGCGACGGGGGCCCCGGTCAATCCGACCCCCAGTCGCATACTACTCCGGAGACCAATAAGGCTCCGGAGTCTAATGAGTGACCCCCCATGGGAGAGGGGGGTGTGGCAACCTTTGCTAATCCGGAAGCGCCAAATACCATGGTGGACGCACTGCAAAGTGCATCCTTCCTTGATGAGCACCGCATCCTAACGGGTACGGTGGCTGAGAAGATTCAGTCCGCCAAGAGCGGGCTGAACGAAGCCTTTTCCAGCCTGCTGGCAGGCTTCGAGGTACGCAATGTAATAATTTTGTTTTTATGTGAAATATGTCTGTATATAGATAGTAGCCCCTGAGACTCTATTCGGTTCTTTCAAAAAAAAGCAAGCTGAGGATCAATAACCAGTTGTCAGGTGGTAACATACTTTTATCTGGGTTAACACAGGCTTCTCTGTTAGCGGCGACTGCCCAATCAGCGGAAGTTTCCAAACTCCAACGGAAACTGGAACGGGCCGATGAGGACCTAGTCCTTGTTAACACACGGCTCGACCAGGCGCAAGGTATAAGATACATCTTACTGTATGCCTATTTATGTCCGTATTTTGTGGAAGTTCAAGAGCTGAAATGCGCGTATTTGTACAGATGGCGCCGCCGCGGTGGAGACCCTCAGGGGTGAGCTTGCCCAAGCCAAGGAGCAAGCAAGGGTAAGCAAGGTGGCTGTGGACTTAACGGCCGAACAGACCGCTGGGCGCTGTTTTGAGGAACGGGTGACCGAGATGGAGCAAAAGCTCAAGGACGCCGCCGCCAAGTGCGAGTCCTTAGAAAAGGAAAATAAGGCGAAGGAGATCAAACTCGCCATGGCCCTTTAAGAAGCTTCGGAGGCACGGTCCGAATCTCGCGCAGCGCGCGAGGAAATCCGTCAAGCTGGACAGATAGCGGCTGGTAAGCCCTTTCTTTTACAGGCTAAATTTGGGGACCGGAAGTATGCCTTGCTTAATCGACTGTGGAGTTCTCCAGACGCATATGCAGATCTGCCAAAGAGTGCTATGGACGCCGCCCAATTCTTCCAGGCCCAGGAGGGGTACGCGACGGAGAAGCTCTTCTGGTCACAGTTTGCGGGGCAGGAGCGTCCCGTACTGCTAAATGACCAGATGGCACAATGGGTGGAGCTGCAGAAGATGTCCAGCGTGGCCATGAAGGACGTCATAGTCCGGTTGTGGCCGGCCAAAGCCATTCCGGACAGCTACTTCGGCCTTGTGCGGCGTCTCATCGATGCGCTGCCCCGAATTGACGCTGTTAAGAGGTGGTCTTGTATAGAAGGGGCGCGAATGGCCTTCGCCCGTGTCAAGATGCACTGGGGGAAGATGAAGGCCGAAAAGGTGGCAGTCGAGGGTCCGCCCGAAAGCAAGGACCACCATACACCGGAGCACTACTTTGAGGAAGTTCTCAAGGGTGCCCGCCTTGTAGAAGGCCAATGCTCTAAGGATGTAGTATTCGAATGGACGATTTCGAACTATGCGGGAGTTTGTATCATGAACTAAGTCTTTTGTAATGTATTCCTTCTTTTATGAACAGTTTTATCCTCCTGTGTGGCCATTTTATATCTGAGAGTTCCCAGTCGTCGGCTTCAACCCCCTTGTAGATACTACTGGGGTGTTCGGAATTGCACATGAGTACACTTAACCCAACGTCTTGGTCCATGAAGGAGGTGTCAGTGCGGTGAACCAGGCAATCAGACTATGCGGTTTTATTGCTCTCACTTAGCCGTAGGAGTTTGACGATGGGTCTACAAAGTAGCCCCTGGTATGTATGCGGCTATCCTAATGCTGATGTGTTGCATAGGTGACCGGAAAACAGTCCTTCGTGTAATACGGAAGAAATCGCTAAAGATTTTGATAAGTCACCGAGGGGCTGACCAGCTCTCGCCGCATCATGACAGTCAGTTTTTGGCTTTCTCTACTGAGGTGATTAACCGGGCGAACCAGAAACACAATCGCAGTAGTTCTCCCTTTACTACCCTAGCCGATCAGACGGAACGTAAGGTAGCAAACACAGGAGCCGGGCAACCCAACTATTAACCAAAGACATGATTCGGAGCTGATGCATATAATGCCGAGCTCGAGACGCGGAATTGTGCTATAAAGCTGTTCGGACTTTTTGGTTGGCAACACAGGTGTTGCCATATAGAGCCCCTGGCAATTTTTGCCGAGGTGTGTGCGTGAGACAACTGAAGAGACGGAATAAAGTCTATAAGTGAAGACGATACCGAGGAAGAATTTGCTTCACTGGAATCTGATTAATACGTCAAAACGTAGTATTACAGAGGGTACCATAATCACCAAGGCTATTTTACATGCCGGGGGTCTTAAGGCTAAAGAGAAAAGCTCTATACAGGTTCTTTGAGTGAGGTTATGGTCTACAAAATCCTTTGCACCTTCCTGCCGCACGTCTGCGCCGCTTTTGCCTGAGTAAGAAAGATTCCTTTAAGAGGAATGGTCTTCGACCATTTGTACGGAACCAGGCTCGGAGAGAGTCCTTGTGAGTCCGTAGAATGAGGAGGTTTTAATTCACCTGTGGTAAAAGATAAGAAATAAGTAAAAGCGAGGGGGAGACCATATAGGGTCAAACCGTACTATAGGCCTGTCCGTATTTTGCCTCCGCTGATGCCGAAGGTACTTTGAGTGCGTAATTGTGCACGCGCGGTATGAATTTCGCTGATGTACGTGGCAGTCGACGGAGGCGAAACTGCTAATCCGACCCTGGGATTGCCGGGCTGCCAGCGTGCAGAACTGACCGGCCTTGCGTAATAAAGTCCGGTGGCTTAATAGCCGACGAGGTGTGCGGCTTGACAGGGCCGCTTTGTACTTCAGCCGCGATGGCCGCGGTATGCTCCTCGGTATGGAGGGAGCGTTCCATGTTTCCATTGATTGTAATGATGCCACACGGACCAGGCATCTTAAGCTTTAGATAGGCGTAGTGCGGGACCGCGTTAAAGCGGGCGAAAGTGGTTCATCCGAGCAGTGCGTGATAGCCACTGCGGAATGGGACGATATCGAAGATCAAGTCTTCGCTTCGGAAGTTGTCCGGTGAACCAAAGATGACTTCCAACGTGATTGAGCCCGTGCAGCAGGCTTCTACACCAGGTATTACTCCTTTAATGGTAGTTTTAGTGGGCTTGATTCTTGACGGATCAATGCCCATTTTGCGGACAGTGTCTTGATAAAGTAGATTGAGACTGCTGCCTCCGTCCATAAGGACTCGCATGAGGTGGAATCCGTCGATGATTGGATCGAGGACCAGAGCTGCCGAACCTCCATGACGGATACTGGTTGGGTGGTCCTTTTGATCGAAGGTGATTAGACAAGCCGACCATGGGTTGAATTTTGGGGCGACCAGCTCTAAGGCGTAGACGTCCCGTAGTGCGCGCTTGCGTTCCCTCTTAGGGATATGTGTGACATATATCATATTCACTATTTTTACCTCAGGAGGAAATTGCTTCTGTCCCCCTGTGTTTGGTTGACGAGGCTCTTGGTCATCGTCGTCGCTGGGCGACCCTTTCCCCTTGTGTTCGGCATTGAGTTTGCCGGCCTGTTTAAAGACCCAACAATTTCTGTTGGTGTGATTAGCGGGCTTATCGGGGGTGCCATCAATCTGGCAAGGCCGATCGAGTATTCTATCTAAGCTGGATGGGCCATCTCTGTTTGCCTTGAATGGCTTCTTCCGTTGACCGGGTTTGGAGCCACTGAATCTGGCGTTGACCGTCGTGTCCTTGGTTTCTTCGTTATTGTTTCGACGCTTGTGCTTGTTGCGTCGTGGCTTGCCATTGCCGTCCCTGGGTTCGGAGGTGCCAGGGTCGCTGGTGCTATTGCTTCTACGAGCAAGCCAGCCATCCTCTCCCGCACAAAAGCGGGTCATAAGTGCGGTGAGGGCTGCCATGGATTTCGGCTTTTCTTAGCCAAGGTGTCGGGCAAGCCACTCGTCTCGGACGCTATGCTTGAAGGCCGCGAGGGCTTCGGCGTCCGGACAATCCAGAATCTGGTTCTTTTTGATGAGGAACCTGGTCCAGAGCTGCCGGGCCGATTCCCCGGGTTGCTGGATTATGTGACTGAGGTCATTGGCGTCTGGGGGCCGAACATAGGTGCCTTGGAAGTTGTCTCTAAATGCGTCCTCCAAGTCTTCCCAGCTACCAATAAAGTTTTCTGGTAGGCTGTTCAGCCAGTGCCATGCTGGCCCCTTGAGTTTTAGGGGGAGGTACTTGATGGCATGTAGATCATCATCGCGTGCCATGTGAATGTGGAGAAGAAAGTCTTCAATCCATATTGCGGGATCTGTTGTGCCATCGTATGATTTGATGTTCACGGGTTTAAACCCTTCTGGGAACTGGTGCTCCATTACCTCATCGGTGAAGCATAGGGGGGTGTGCGGCGCCTCTGTATCGGGCGACATCATGGCGTAGTTCGGATGAAGTCCGTATGCGGTTTTCGGCCCGGGCGTGGTTGTGCTTGTCGCGTCAGGCTTGATAGCCGTCCTCACGCGCCGGGGCACGCCCCCGCGATCCGTAGATGGATCTTGTCTGACCTGCTCTATTTTCCTGGTCCTGTCGTAGGTCATATGTGTATCCCCGAGCTGTTGTTTCTCTGCTTTAACGGCGAGGTGGCGCGGGCTGGTGTTTGGCTTGAGTTGCCGTTCTGTCCCGGCCACGTGGTGGTCGGTCAGGTCCGTCAGCCGCGTTACGTGCGGGTGGTATGGGCTCCAGCGCCTCGTCGTCGAATTGGGGTAGCAGCTTACGCTTCGGGTAACTCTTTGTTGGGCGTTCACGGTCGTATTCTTCGGCTGCCAGGACATTAGTGCATCTGTCGTTGAGCAGATCTTGGTCAGCTTGAAGCTGTTGCTGCTTCTTTTTTAGGCTTCTTGCCGTGGCTATTAGCCGGCGCTTAAAGCGCTCTTGTTCAAGGGGTTCCTCTGGCACGATAAAATCTTCGTTGTCGAGGCTCACGTCATCCTGGAGAGTGGTAGATAGTTGCTATCCTTCGAGTCTTCGTTCCCTGCTTGTTCATCAGGGTCAACTTGCCCGTCCTCCCGATCATCCTATTTGGATGTTGGTTCGATGGGGTCTTCTTGGTCTTCGGCGTTCTCTGGAGTATCATTGTCTCCGGTGCCGGTATTGCTATCTTTTCCGTGACGCGATTTAGAGCGGCGCCGCTGACGTCGACGCTTCGGTGGTATCTCAGGAGGTTCATCCTTGACTGGGTCCTTCTCCTCATCGCCGTCGCCTTCTTTAGGTGTGTCCACCATGTACACGTCGTACGAGGAAGTGGCCGTCTAGCGTCCGGTGAGCGGTGGGTTGTGGGCCTGCTCCTCTCCGGCATCGTCGTTCATACCGTTGATGTCTTCAGAGGCGTAGTCGAGCATGTCGGTTAGATCCTCGACAGTGGCTAAAAAGTGGGTGGTGGGTGGGAAGTAAAGTTCCCTATTTCTAGCCCCTAGTCCGGGCTGGGCGCAATTCGGAAGCGGTTCCCCTGTGATGGCGAGGGGCCGCATTAAGTCCAGAGCCTCGTTTAAGAGCGAGGTTTGGGCGGGGACCGAAGTTCCCTGGCCGAGCCCGCATGACGCGGGCTGCGAGGGTCTAGGGCTAGTGTTCGGAAAAGAGTCCGGCTTTATGATGAGTGTTGGTGACACTATTCCCTCCGGTTCTCCCGTGTTGAGCTCTGCAGCCGCAGAGAGTCCGGCGGGCTCTAGTCTCCCTTATTCGTACCTGGTGACGCGCTCCGGATCTATGGCCGGAGCGTTGGTTGGTGCCGCGAACCCTTGGAAGATCAAGTCTCCTCCGATATCAGCGACATAGTTTAGATTTCCAAAACTGATATGATAACCAGGGGTGTAGCTATCGATCTGCTCCAGGTGGCCAACCGAGTTGGCACGCAGTGCGAAGCCGCCGAATACGAAGATCTGACCGGGGAGAAAAAATCTCGTTCCCGGCAGCATTGTTGTAGATGATCGATGGAGCCATCGAGCCTTTCGACGACGGCACAGTGGAACTCTCAATGAAAGCACCAACGTCGGTGTCAAAACCGGCAGATCTCGGGTAGGGGGTCCCGAACTATGCGTCTAAGGATCGAAGGTAACAGGAGGCAGGGGACACAATGTTTACCCAGGTTCGGGCCTGTCGGATCACGGGTTCCGGCAAAACCCTCAAGGTTCGAACACTGGGGTGCGCGCGGAGATTTCCTCCCTACCGATCTACGCCCTAGCTCGCTAAGATCTCGCAGGCGAACTCGACGAACACAAAAGACACGAGATTTATACTGGTTCGGGCCACCGTTGTGGTGTAATACCCTACTCTAGTGTGTGGTGGATGGATTGCCTCTTGGGCTGATGATGAACAGTTACAAGGGGAAGAACAGCCTCCTGAGGTTGAGGTGTTCTTGTGCTCTGTGAACTTGTGGGTGTGAGGATGGAGTGATCTAGTCCAAGGCGAGTTCAAGATGAGTCCTCCTCTACGGTGGTGGCTAGTTCTACTTATATAGGCCCTGGTGCTCTTCCCAAATATTGAGCGGGAAGGGAGCCAACAACGGCCAATTTGAAAGGGGACAGCTAGTACAGCTTATCCTGACAAAAGCGGTCTTCGCCTGCAAAAGGCTCTGGTGGTGACGCCGCCTTGGGCTCCATGGTGACCTCCATCTTGCCGTCCGGCTGGTCTTGGTCTGGTTGCACCGATATGGAAACCTTTGCCTGATGCCTCGGTACTCCGCGCCTGCGCTTGCCTCCTTAGCACCAAAGAGGAAACAAGGACGCTGCGCGCGCTGGCACCCGCCTGATCTTGATCGTCATGGCTCACGTCACGAGAACCTCATGAGGTTTGCCCCTGCCTTAATTTCTCCGCTCCTCGTGAGGCAGCCTGGTGAGGCCGCCCCCGAGGAGGTATTGCGCCGTCCGCCTCACGAGGCTTGGCCCCTCGCGAGGGTCCTGAATGTCTTGCTGACGAAGATGGGCCGTACAGGCCTGCAGCACAGCCACGCCTTGGGCTGCAGGCAGGCAAGTCTAGGGACCCCTGTTCCCAGAACGCCGACAGTTGCCCCCGGTCCCAAGGCGCGCTCGGGCTTGGCTTCGAGGCGAAGCCAAAGGTCAAGCGCGGAGTGCCGCGGGCCCCAAAAGCCTGCGGCCTTGGTCGACGCATGGCGGTTGATTGGGCGTGGGCATCTCCGCTTCCCCACGCTGCCTCGGCAACCGCTCGACTTGACAAGTCCCTGCGACATGCAAGGAAAACCATCATTACCTGTGATCGTGGGGGGCGCCGGTTGGCCTTCTTCCGCTATAAATGGAAAGGGGGGCGGAGCCCCCGTCGCCCATCTCTCCCCAGTCTGTTTGCTTCTTCCTCCTTGCTCCACCGCTAGCAGCAATGGCACCGATCCATAGGTTCTCCGCTGAAGAGAAGGGAAAGGCCCCCCGCGATCCCCCCCCCCCCCCCCCCCCCCCCCCCCCCCCCCCCCCCCCCCCCCCCCCCCCCCCCCCCCCCCCCCCCCCCCCCCCCCCCCCCCCCCCCCCCCCCCCCCCCCCCCCCCCCCCCCCCCCCCCCCCCCCCCCCCCCCCCCCCCCCCCCCCCCCCCCCCCCCCCCCCCCCCCCCCCCCCCCCCCCCCCCCCCCCCCCCCCCCCCCCCCCCCCCCCCCCCCCCCCCCCCCCCCCCCCCCCCCCCCCCCCCCCCCCCCCCCCCCCCCCCCCCCCCCCCCCCCCCCCCCCCCCCCCCCCCCCCCCCCCCCCCCCCCCCCCCCCCCCCCCCCCCCCCCCCCCCCCCCCCCCCCCCCCCCCCCCCCCCCCCCCCCCCCCCCCCCCCCCCCCCCCCCCCCCCCCCCCCCCCCCCCCCCCCCCCCCCCCCCCCCCCCCCCCCCCCCCCCCCCCCCCCCCCCCCCCCCCCCCCCCCCCCCCCCCCCCCCCCCCCCCCCCCCCCCCCCCCCCCCCCCCCCCCCCCCCCCCCCCCCCCCCCCCCCCCCCCCCCCCCCCCCCCCCCCCCCCCCCCCCCCCCCCCCCCCCCCCCCCCCCCCCCCCCCCCCCCCCCCCCCCCCCCCCCCCCCCCCCCCCCCCCCCCCCCCCCCCCCCCCCCCCCCCCCCCCCCCCCCCCCCCCCCCCCCCCCCCCCCCCCCCCCCCCCCCCCCCCCCCCCCCCCCCCCCCCCCCCCCCCCCCCCCCCCCCCCCCCCCCCCCCCCCCCCCCCCCCCCCCCCCCCCCCCCCCCCCCCCCCCCCCCCCCCCCCCCCCCCCCCCCCCCCCCCCCCCCCCCCCCCCCCCCCCCCCCCCCCCCCCCCCCCCCCCCCCCCCCCCCCCCCCCCCCCCCCCCCCCCCCCCCCCCCCCCCCCCCCCCCCCCCCCCCCCCCCCCCCCCCCCCCCCCCCCCCCCCCCCCCCCCCCCCCCCCCCCCCCCCCCCCCCCCCCCCCCCCCCCCCCCCCCCCCCCCCCCCCCCCCCCCCCCCCCCCCCCCCCCCCCCCCCCCCCCCCCCCCCCCCCCCCCCCCCCCCCCCCCCCCCCCCCCCCCCCCCCCCCCCCCCCCCCCCCCCCCCCCCCCCCCCCCCCCCCCCCCCCCCCCCCAGTTGACAAACTGAAAGAAAGAAAAACTTTTACAAACTCTGTTTGCTCTTGTTGTTGTAACTATGTCAAGCCAACATTCAAGTTTTCAGCATAGATCATAACTAACCACATGTGCAATAATTCTTAGGTCTCATAATTACTCGTATCAATAGCGTAATCAACTAGCAAGTCATAATAATAAATCTCGGATGACAACACTTTCTCAAAACAATCATAATATGATATAACAAGATGGTATCTCGCTAGCCCTTTCTGAGACCGCAAAACATAAATGAAGAGCACCTTTAAAGATCAAGGACTGACTAGACATTGTAATTCATGGTAAAAGAGATCCAATCATAGTCATACCCAATATAAATTAACAGTGATGAATGCAAATGACGGCTGTGCTCTCCAGCTAGTGCTTTTTAATAAGAGGGTGATGACTCAACATAAAAGTAAATGGATAGGCCCTTCGCAGAGGGGAGCAGGGATTTGTAGAGGTGCCAGAGCTCGGTTTTGCAATAGAGATAAATTGTATTTTGAGCGGTATACTTTCATTGTCAAGATAACAACTAAGAGATGGCGATATCTTCCATGCTAAACACATTATAGGCGGTTCCCAAATAGAATGGTAAAGTTTATACTCCCCCTCCACCAACAAGCATCAATCCATGGCTTGCTCAAAACAACGAGTGCCTCCAACATACATCAGGTCCCAGGGGGAGTTTTGTTTGCAATTAATTTTGATTTAGTTTGCATAAAGCATGGGACTGGGCATCCCGGTGACCAGCCATTTTCTTGTGAGTGAGGAGCGGAGTCCACTCCTCTTGAGACTAACCCGCCTAACACGGAAGATAAGGACATCCTTGGTTGATACATGAGCTATTCGAGCATACAAAACGAAATGTTTATTTGAAGGTTTAGAGTTTGGCACATACAAATTTACTTGGAACGGCAGGTAGATACCGCATATAGGAAGGTATAGTGGACTCATCTGGAATAACTTTGGGGTTTAAGGAATTGGATGCATAAGCAGTATTCCCGCTTAGTACAGGTGAAGGCTAGCAAAAGACTGGGAAGTGACCAAGTAGAGAGCGACAACAGCCATGTACATGCATTAAAATTAATAAACATTGGATGCAAGCATGAGTAGGATATAATCCACCATGAACATAAATATCGTGAAGGCTATTGATTTTGTTTCAACTACATGCGTGAACATGTGCCAAGTCAAGTCACTTAAATCATTCAAAAGAGGATACCACCCCATCATACCACATCATAATCATCTCAATAACATGTTGGCATACAAGGTAAATCATTATAACTCATAGCTAATCAATCATGGCACAAGCAACTATGATCTCTAATTGTCATTGCAAACATGTTTATTCATAACAAGCTAAATCAAGAATGATGAACTCATCATATTTACAAAAACAAAAGAGGTCGAGTTCATACCAGCTTTTCTCATCTTAGTCAGTCCATCATATATCATCATAATTGCCTTTCACTTGCACGACCGAACGATGTGAATAATAATAAGAGTGCACGTGCATTGGACTAAGCTGGAATTTGCGAGCATTCAATAAATAGGAGAAGACAAGGCAATACGGGCTCTTGGTTAAATCAATAATGCATATAAGAGCCACTTCAACAATTTAATTATGGTCTTCTCCTACTGACCCCCAAAGAAAAGAAAATAAATAAAACTATTTACATGGGAAAGCTCCCAACAAGCAAAAGAAGAATGGGAAATATTTTTGGGTTTTCTTTTTAGTTATTACTACTACAACAGAAAAATAAACTACTACAATTTTTTTTGTTTTTTCTTAAGGTTTAACAAACACACCCCCCCCCCCCATAAACTACTACTATTTTTTTGTTTTTCTTAAGGTTTAACAAACACACAAGGAGAGAACGGGAAAAAGAAAATAAACTAGCATGGATATTATAGTGAAAAAGTATGAGCACCGACATCTAGCAATGAGTGTGTGTGAGCATAAATGTAATGTCGTTGAGAAATACGTACTCCCCCAAGCTTAGGCTTTTGGCCTAAGTTGGTCTATAGCCACGGCTGGCCTGGTGGATATCCATAATAATAGTTGTTGGGGTCGTACTGTGATCAGGAGGAATAGTTGGGATCATACTGATGTGCAGCGGTTATCGCCTGCTGAGCTGCAGCGTGGAGTCGAGCTGCCTCCGCTCTCCTCTCGTACTCTTCTGCATCCTCTCTGGTAATAACATATCTTCCTTTTGTATGTGAATCAAAGAAGGCAGGAGCAGGGAGAGTAATACGGAAAACACGTCGTTTATCAAAAATTAAACGATATAAGAGAGATGATTCAGGCCTCTCGACAAACTGGTGCGACGCCATAGAGTCATAATCTAAATATGCAGGAGGCAACTACATATCACCCTCAAGAATGTCTATCTCAAGAAAATGAGCTAAGCGGGTTGCATAAATTCCTCCAAAGAAATGTCCATTATGTCTATTATGATGCAACCTACAAGCTACAATGGCTCCCGTATGATAAGATTGGTCTCCTAACACATCACTCCTAAGAATGCTAAGATCAGGGACACACATGTGACATGCTTCATCCTTACCATTTATGCATGTACCGATGAAGAGAGCAAAATAATGTATAGCAGGAAAGTGAATGCTCCCTATGGTAGCCTGCGTTATATCTCTAGATTCCCCCATAGTTATACTAGCAAGAAAGTTTCTAAATTCAGATTTAGGGGGATCCCTAACACTACCCCATGATGGAAGTTTGCATGCAAAAGTGAAATCCTCTAGGTCCATGGTATAAGATTTGTCATAAAGATCAAACATGACTGAAGGAGAATTACGCGAAGATGAATATTCAAACCTCCTCACAAATGAACTTGTGAGATCATGATACCGGGGGCATTTGTTAGCCTCAAAATCTTCAACACTGGCATTGCGCAAATATGCTTTGAATTCTTCTTTAATTCCCGCACGGTCCATAAAATTTTCCGACGGCCATTCGCAAGGCCGTACTAGAGCGTCTCTTGGTGGATCCTCGTCAGCATCGCGCATAGCAATCCTGGGTCCTTTCTTCTTAGAGGAACCACCTTGGAACATCTTCCTAAGCATATTGTTTTTCTCTGAAAAATTCTGAAATTTTTAGTAACTTCAAACAAAAATGAACCAACTTCAATAATATTGATAGCAACTACTCCTACAAGTGCCTAGAGCCTAAATCAAGCATTAGAACTACTTGGAACCATATAAATTTGACATGCAAGCTCAAGAACATGGTCACCTATGCAGCACAAATTTGCAAAGAATAAAGCACTAGGACAAAAACTAATTGGACCAATGGACGAGTCACATACCAAGGAATAATCTCCCCAAGCAGCTTTGTGAGAGGTGCTTTGAGCAAGGAGATCAAAAATCATAGCAAAAGTGGCTGGAACTCGTGCTTGAGTTGGTTTTTTGGGTTTGTGTGAGATAGAGGAAGAAGATGGGTGCTGGGATAAGTGGAGGAGGGCCACCGTGGACCCACGAGGCAGGGGGCGCCCCCCCCCCCCCCCCCCCCCCCCCCCCCCCCCCCCCCCCCCCCCCCCCCCCCCCCCCCCCCCCCCCCCCCCCCCCCCCCCCCCCCCCCCCCCCCCCCCCCCCCCCCCCCCCCCCCCCCCCCCCCCCCCCCCCCCCCCCCCCCCCCCCCCCCCCCCCCCCCCCCCCCCCCCCCCCCCCCCCCCCCCCCCCCCCCCCCCCCCCCCCCCCCCCCCCCCCCCCCCCCCCCCCCCCCCCCCCCCCCCCCCCCCCCCCCCCCCCCCCCCCCCCCCCCCCCCCCCCCCCCCCCCCCCCCCCCCCCCCCCCCCCCCCCCCCCCCCCCCCCCCCCCCCCCCCCCCCCCCCCCCCCCCCCCCCCCCCCCCCCCCCCCCCCCCCCCCCCCCCCCCCCCCCCCCCCCCCCCCCCCCCCCCCCCCCCCCCCCCCCCCCCCCCCCCCCCCCCCCCCCCCCCCCCCCCCCCCCCCCCCCCCCCCCCCCCCCCCCCCCCCCCCCCCCCCCCCCCCCCCCCCCCCCCCCCCCCCCCCCCCCCCCCCCCCCCCCCCCCCCCCCCCCCCCCCCCCCCCCCCCCCCCCCCCCCCCCCCCCCCCCCCCCCCCCCCCCCCCCCCCCCCCCCCCCCCCCCCCCCCCCCCCCCCCCCCCCCCCCCCCCCCCCCCCCCCCCCCCCCCCCCCCCCCCCCCCCCCCCCCCCCCCCCCCCCCCCCCCCCCCCCCCCCCCCCCCCCCCCCCCCCCCCCCCCCCCCCCCCCCCCCCCCCCCCCCCCCCCCCCCCCCCCCCCCCCCCCCCCCCCCCCCCCCCCCCCCCCCCCCCCCCCCCCCCCCCCCCCCCCCCCCCCCCCCCCCCCCCCCCCCCCCCCCCCCCCCCCCCCCCCCCCCCCCCCCCCCCCCCCCCCCCCCCCCCTTAAATGTATAATTAGCAAGCATGGTGGAAATTTCAGCTTCCGGTATCTTTCTTTTATTTGTAACAATATCTTTCATATACTTATCATAAGGATTCATTTTGAGCATATCGGTTAAACGCATACGCAAGAAGATAGGTCTAATCATTTCAGTAAAGCGCTCAAAATCCTCATCATCCTTTTTCTTGGATGGTTTGGGAGGAAAAGGCATGGGTTTCTGAACCCATGGTTCTCTTTCTTTACCGTGCTTCCTAGCAACAAAGTCTCTCTTATCATAACGTTGATTCTTTGATTCTGGGTTATCAAGATCAACAGCAGGTTCAATTTCTACATCATTATCATTGCTAGGTTGAGCATGAACATCATCATTAACATTATCACTTGGTTCATGTTCATTACCAGATTGTGTTTCAGCGTCGGAAATAGAAATATCATTTGGATTCTCAGGTGGTTCAGGAATAGGTTCACTAGAAGCATGTAAAGTCCTATCGTTTTTCTTTTTCTTCTATTTAGAAGGACTAGGTGCATCTATATTAGTTCTTTGAGAATCTTGCTCAATTCTCTTAGGGTGGCCTTCAGGATACAAAGGTTCCTGAGTCATCTTACCAGTTCTAGTAGCCACTCTAACAGCATAATCATTATTCTTACTATTTAATTCATTGACCAAATCATTTTGAGCTTTAAGTACTTGTTCTACTTGAGTGGTAACCATAGAAGCATGTTTACTAATGAGTTTAAGTTCACCTTTAACTCTAGACATATAATCACCCAAGTGTTCAATCATATAAGCATTTTGTTTTAATTGTCTACCAAAATAAGCATTAAAATCTTCTTGCTTAACCATAAAGTTATCAAACTCATCCAAGCATTGGCTAGCAAACTTAGTAGGAGGGATTTCAGCTTTATCATATCTATAGAGAGAATTTACCCTTACTACCTGTGTCGGGTTATCAAGACCATGAGTTTCTTCAATAGGTAATGGATTAAGATCATATATTTCTTCAACAGGCGGTAAATCAAGACCATGTATTTCTTCAATAGGAGGTAAATTCTTAACATCTTCAGCTTTAACCCCCCCCCCCCCCCCCCCCCCCCCCCCCCCCCCCCCCCCCCCCCCCCCCCCCCCCCCCCCCCCCCCCCCCCCCCCCCCCCCCCCCCCCCCCCCCCCCCCCCCCCCCCCCCCCCCCCCCCCCCCCCCCCCCCCCCCCCCCCCCCCCCCCCCCCCCCCCCCCCCCCCCCCCCCCCCCCCCCCCCCCCCCCCCCCCCCCCCCCCCCCCCCCCCCCCCCCCCCCCCCCCCCCCCCCCCCCCCCCCCCCCCCCCCCCCCCCCCCCCCCCCCCCCCCCCCCCCCCCCCCCCCCCCCCCCCCCCCCCCCCCCCCCCCCCCCCCCCCCCCCCCCCCCCCCCCCCCCCCCCCCCCCCCCCCCCCCCCCCCCCCCCCCCCCCCCCCCCCCCCCCCCCCCCCCCCCCCCCCCCCCCCCCCCCCCCCCCCCCCCCCCCCCCCCCCCCCCCCCCCCCCCCCCCCCCCCCCCCCCCCCCCCCCCCCCCCCCCCCCCCCCCCCCCCCCCCCCCCCCCCCCCCCCCCCCCCCCCCCCCCCCCCCCCCCCCCCCCCCCCCCCCCCCCCCCCCCCCCCCCCCCCCCCCCCCCCCCCCCCCCCCCCCCCCCCCCCCCCCCCCCCCCCCCCCCCCCCCCCCCCCCCCCCCCCCCCCCCCCCCCCCCCCCCCCCCCCCCCCCCCCCCCCCCCCCCCCCCCCCCCCCCCCCCCCCCCCCCCCCCCCCCCCCCCCCCCCCCCCCCCCCCCCCCCCCCCCCCCCCCCCCCCCCCCCCCCCCCCCCCCCCCCCCCCCCCCCCCCCCCCCCCCCCCCCCCCCCCCCCCCCCCCCCCCCCCCCCCCCCCCCCCCCCCCCCCCCCCCCCCCCCCCCCCCCCCCCCCCCCCCCCCCCCCCCCCCCCCCCCCCCCCCCCCCCCCCCCCCCCCCCCCCCCCCCCCCCCCCCCCCCCCCCCCCCCCCCCCCCCCCCCCCCCCCCCCCCCCCCCCCCCCCCCCCCCCCCCCCCCCCCCCCCCCCCCCCCCCCCCCCCCCCCCCCCCCCCCCCCCCCCCCCCCCCCCCCCCCCCCCCCCCCCCCCCCCCCCCCCCCCCCCCCCCCCCCCCCCCCCCCCCCCCCCCCCCCCCCCCCCCCCCCCCCCCCCCCCCCCCCCCCCCCCCCCCCCCCCCCCCCCCCCCCCCCCCCCCCCCCCCCCCCCCCCCCCCCCCCCCCCCCCCCCCCCCCCCCCCCCCCCCCCCCCCCCCCCCCCCCCCCCCCCCCCCCCCCCCCCCCCCCCCCCCCCCCCCCCCCCCCCCCCCCCCCCCCCCCCCCCCCCCCCCCCCCCCCCCCCCCCCCCCCCCCCCCCCCCCCCCCCCCCCCCCCCCCCCCCCCCCCCCCCCCCCCCCCCCCCCCCCCCCCCCCCCCCCCCCCCCCCCCCCCCCCCCCCCCCCCCCCCCCCCCCCCCCCCCCCCCCCCCCCCCCCCCCCCCCCCCCCCCCCCCCCCCCCCCCCCCCCCCCCCCCCCCCCCCCCCCCCCCCCCCCCCCCCCCCCCCCCCCCCCCCCCCCCCCCCCCCCCCCCCCCCCCCCCCCCCCCCCCCCCCCCCCCCCCCCCCCCCCCCCCCCCCCCCCCCCCCCCCCCCCCCCCCCCCCCCCCCCCCCCCCCCCCCCCCCCCCCCCCCCCCCCCCCCCCCCCCCCCCCCCCCCCCCCCCCCCCCCCCCCCCCCCCCCCCCCCCCCCCCCCCCCCCCCCCCCCCCCCCCCCCCCCCCCCCCCCCCCCCCCCCCCCCCCCCCCCCCCCCCCCCCCCCCCCCCCCAGACTTGGAAATTTCATATATTAGACACCGAGTTGGGTCCGATGTCTTGAGGATGGAGCTGGAAACTGGCAAGCACGTCCCGGAAAAACTTTGACCCAGGCGGTTTGAAACCACGGCCTATATGGTCAACAAATACCACTACCTCGCCCTGTTTAGGGGTAGGGGGATTCTCCGTTCCTGGAACTCGCCACTGGATCTCATTCTTTTTGGGCAAAGTACCAATCTTGACCATTCCGTTCAACTGTTCTTCGGTAACCCAGGAAGGAGCCCAGTTGCAAGCATAAAACTATTTGGCCATTGCAAACGAAAGGCTGAAAGGAAATACTGGTTTACAAATCATTCGTGGTGATACATAAGATGCGACGGAACAAAGATATACAAGTATGTAAATTGTACAAACCGGAGGCTAATACTATAATGAATGACAAGGCAATATCAGAACAAAGGAATGCACGTGTTGTTAAACTGAAGTATAACAGCGGAGGTAAAAGGCTTGCCCAGTTCACTAGAAGGCTAATGGTATATGATAGGTTGTTTTTACAAAGGTAAACCGTCTATATGGTAAAGAGGATACAGATCTAAGGTGGAAAGGGCTAAGTAAGGTAAAACAGATTTCACAGTTTAGCATGGGAATTTCAGATCTGCCGTGTGTTGGATAATCAAAATATATTTTGGTCTAATCTCAAGCGCTCAAAAGGTTCAGTAAGTTCAGGTGAGTTTGATATCAAGCAGATGCCTTAACAAGAAGAAATGAGTTTAAACTACGAAAGGCGCTGAAAACAATCAGATCTAACTGGCGACTGAAGGAGGAACAACTTTAAGCTATGAAGAACACTGAACCCTAATGGTGGATCTGGGGTGAGGAGAAGAAGAACTTACTGGTACAGGAGGAAGCAGCGGAGGATCACCGCATTTCTCTGGTGCGATCAGGTCGATGCAGCAGCCTTTGTCGAAGCAGAGGTAAAGCTCGGTGATGGCGGTGGCGCTCAGGGGCAGAGATGTCACGAGGAGGAAGAAGAAGTGAAGGAGACGAAGGGGGAAAAGGAGAAGGACCCATGGTCCTATTTATAAGGTGAAGCGATAAAGTGACAAGTGCGGGAATCGAGGAGCTCAAAAATGGATAGTTAATAAGGGTGTCGCCTCGATGGTTGGATATACATTAATGAAGGGAATCTTCGGCTTCAACGAATAGATGATGCCAGGGCAGTTTACTACAGAGTTAAAGGATGACATCACAGCGGTTTACCAGATTTATATGAAGATGACAGGGCAAGAATTTTTCTAAGTATTGAAGATTGACATGAACAAGTTCAAATCAATCTGGGGCCTAATGTTGGGGATATGATTACTGGAGGTAAACCGGCTAGGAGTGGCCGGGTTAGCTCCACGAGGATAGAAGCCCATGAAGACGTGAAGGTGGTGGCGCTTTACGAAGGCCCAAGGCCCAAAGGCGGGTTAAAGCCTGTAGATGTAAACCGACGCTATCATGTAACTTGTATTGTAAGTTAGAGGAATAGAGACCGAACCGGACACATTTATGTTCCGGCCTCAGGACTCTGTAAACCGGCGGGCTTCGACCTATGTATATAAAGGGACGACCCGGCCGCGGTTTGAGGACGAGAAACAACAACTCGAGAGCCAGGCAAAGCGGATTCGCTCCCTGGTCATCGAAACCCTAGCAATACCAATCACAACTAGACGTAGGCTTTTACCTTCATCAAAGGGGGCGAAATAGTATAAAACCTCTCGTGTCCCCTTGTCCGGTTTAACCCCTTTAAGCTAACCCGTAGCGATGGCTCCACGACTAAGTCCTTTCACGAGGACATCTGCCGTGACAAACCCATGATAGGCCCCATCTTTGGAGGCATCTATGCTTCACGCCTACCGAAACCCTGCACCAGCCATGGAGCCAGAGCCGGAACCACAAGTTGATCCTTCACGACAGTCTAATTACTAGTGGGATCCGGAGCTGATTGCCAGCCAGTGGCAATCGGAGTCTTCTTCTTCTTCTCAGTACGACTCCAACTATTACTATGGATATCCGCCAGGCCAGCCGTGGCCATAGACCAACTTAGGCCAAAAGCCTAAGCTTGGGGGAGTACGTATTTCCCACTGACATTACACTTATGTTCACACCGACATTACACTTATGTTCACACACTCATTGCTAGATGGCGGTGCTCATACTTTTTCATTGTATCATCCATGCTAGTTTATTTCCCTCTTTATGCTTTCTTCTTGTGTGTTTAATAAACCTTAAGAAAAACCAAAAAAAAATAGTTGTAGCTTTTAATTAGTTTACTTTCCATGCTTGTAGTAGTAACTAAAAAGAAAACCCAGAAATATTTCCTGTTCTTCTTTTTGCTTGTTGGGTTTCCTATGTAAATAGTTTTATTCCTTTTCTTTTCTTTGGGGTCGATAGGAGAAGACCGTAATTAAATTGTTGAAGTGGCTCTTATATGCATAATTGTTGATCTGATAGAAATAGCCCATATTGCCTTGTCTTCTCTTGTTTATTGAATGCTTGCAGATTCCAGCTTAGTCCAATGCACGTGCACTATTATTATTATTCACATCGTTCGGTCATGTAAGTGAAAGGCAATAATGATGATTATATGATGGACT
Organism: Thinopyrum obtusiflorum; assembly: GCA_036873465.1. Lineage (NCBI taxonomy): Eukaryota > Viridiplantae > Streptophyta > Magnoliopsida > Poales > Poaceae > Thinopyrum > Thinopyrum obtusiflorum. The sequence continues at coordinate 511 of JAAAWM010009275.1, read as the reverse complement.
AGCTGAGATGAGAAAAGCTGGTATGAACTCGGCCTCTTTTGTTTTTGTAAATATGATTAGTTTACCGTTCCTAATTCAGCCTATTATGAATAAACATATTTGCAATGACAACTAGAGATCATAGTTCTTGTGCCATGCTTGATTAGCTATGAGTTACCCCCCCCCCCGCTATTAAAATGGTTATGATGTGGTATGATAGGGTGGTATCCTCCTCTGAATGATTTAAGTGACTTGACTTGGCGCATGTTCACGCATGTAGTTGAAACAAAATGAACATAGCCTTCACGATATTTATGTTCATGGTGGATTATATCCTACTCATGCTTGAATTCAGTGTTGACTAATTTTAATGCATGTTCATGACTATTGTCGCTCACTAGCTGGTCGCTTCCTAGTCTTTTGCTAGCATTCACCTGTACTAAGCGGGAATACTGCTTGTGCATCCAATTCCTTAAACCCCAAAGTTATTCCATATGAGTCCAGTATACCTACCTATATACGGTATCTACCC
>JAAAWM010009274.1:0-21350 GCA_036873465.1 Thinopyrum obtusiflorum | reverse complement strand
TTCTATAATTTTAAATTTCGGCGAAGCCCCTAGTGTTCGGAAGGCCGAATTCGGGGCGCTATCCACGCCTGGGCCGGACAAAGCCGGTTCCTCGCTCTAAGCGGCATAAGTCTTTAGGGACTCGAAAAAACCTCTCGAACAGCGACCGGCTCCCCCCCCCCCCCCCCCCCCCCCCCCCCCCCCCCCCCCCCCCCCCCCCCCCCCCCCCCCCCCCCCCCCCCCCCCCCCCCCCCCCCCATGACGGTCAGTTTTAGCTTTCTCCACTGAGGCGCTCGCCCAGCTCAACCGGGGCGCAATCGCAGTGGTTCTCCCAGTGCTACCTTAGCCCCCCCCCCCCCCCCCCCCCCCCCCCCCCCCCCCCCCCAAACCCAACTATTGACCCAAGACATGATTCGGAGCCGATGCATATAATGCTATAAGTTCGGGGTGCCGCACTTGTGAAAGTGTTCGGACTTATCACACCATAATGTGGGGAACTTAAGCCCCTGGTGTATTTAGCCGTACCAAAGTGTACGGATGCAACATGTCATAAATGAACATATGTATAAGAAAGGAACCCCAAAGGAATGCAATTATAAGCAAAAAAGCGATGCATTGTTTATTCAAGAAATACTGCCATGAATGCAGAACGATACAAATAGTGCGGTAAGCAAGGGATGGGACTATTAAACATGTCCCCCTCCAGGGGTAGGCTGCGGAATGGTGTATAAAACAGATTTAATGCTCGTAATGGAGACCACCTGGATACTCGTCGTAGCCTTTCTCCCCCCCCCCCCCCCCCCCCCCCCCCCCCCCCCCCCCCCCCCCCCCCCCCCCCCCCCCCCCCCCCCCCCCCCCCCCCCCCCCCCCCCCCCCCCCCCCCCCCCCCCCCCCCCCCCCCCCCCCCCCCCCCCCCCCCCCCCCCCCCCCCCCCCCCCCCCCCCCCCCCCCCCCCCCCCCCCCCCCCCCCCCCCCCCCCCCCCCCCCCCCCCCCCCCCCCCCCCCCCCCCCCCCCCCCCCCCCCCCCCCCCCCCCCCCCCCCCCCCCCCCCCCCCCCCCCCCCCCCCCCCCCCCCCCCCCCCCCCCCCCCCCCCCCCCCCCCCCCCCCCCCCCCCCCCCCCCCCCCCCCCCCCCCCCCCCCCCCCCCCCCCCCCCCCCCCCCCCCCCCCCCCCCCCCCCCCCCCCCCCCCCCCCCCCCCCCCCCCCCCCCCCCCCCCCCCCCCCCCCCCCCCCCCCCCCCCCCCCCCCCCCCCCCCCCCCCCCCCCCCCCCCCCCCCCCCCCCCCCCCCCCCCCCCCCCCCCCCCCCCCCCCCCCCCCCCCCCCCCCCCCCCCCCCCCCCCCCCCCCCCCCCCCCCCCCCCCCCCCCCCCCCCCCCCCCCCCCCCCCCCCCCCCCCCCCCCCCCCCCCCCCCCCCCCCCCCCCCCCCCCCCCCCCCCCCCCCCCCCCCCCCCCCCCCCCCCCCCCCCCCCCCCCCCCCCCCCCCCCCCCCCCCCCCCCCCCCCCCCCCCCCCCCCCCCCCCCCCCCCCCCCCCCCCCCCCCCCCCCCCCCCCCCCCCCCCCCCCCCCCCCCCCCCCCCCCCCCCCCCCCCCCCCCCCCCCCCCCCCCCCCCCCCCCCCCCCCCCCCCCCCCCCCCCCCCCCCCCCCCCCCCCCCCCCCCCCCCCCCCCCCCCCCCCCCCCCCCCCCCCCCCCCCCCCCCCCCCCCCCCCCCCCCCCCCCCCCCCCCCCCCCCCCCCCCCCCCCCCCCCCCCCCCCCCCCCCCCCCCCCCCCCCCCCCCCCCCCCCCCCCCCCCCCCCCCCCCCCCCCCCCCCCCCCCCCCCCCCCCCCCCCCCCCCCCCCCCCCCCCCCCCCCCCCCCCCCCCCCCCCCCCCCCCCCCCCCCCCCCCCCCCCCCCCCCCCCCCCCCCCCCCCCCCCCCCCCCCCCCCCCCCCCCCCCCCCCCCCCCCCCCCCCCCCCCCCCCCCCCCCCCCCCCCCCCCCCCCCCCCCCCCCCCCCCCCCCCCCCCCCCCCCCCCCCCCCCCCCCCCCCCCCCCCGGCGAGCTGAACCTTCTGAATCACCGCACTCATAACAGTGCGGTGTTCCTCTTCGATGGAGGCGCCGTTGAGCGCCTCCAGCAAATTATCCGGCACCTCCGGTTGGACGGAGGCAGCCGGCGTCGCGGTCTTGCCCTTCTCCGAAGGGGTCGCCCGCCGGACTCCGGAGCCACTATGGGTTCCGGGGCTGAGTCCGGTGCAAAGTCCGGGAGGTTGTCCTGCGACACCTCCGGGGCCCTCTCCTCCTGGTGGGTCCCTTCCTGGGATCCCACCTCGGCATCGTCTGCATCACGGGGGGTGGAGGCAGTCCTAAGAGAATCCATATCCGACGCCCCTAAGGACCCGCTCGACGAAGTGGGGAGATCATCCTTAGGCGGACTGCAGGGTTGTATGCGGCATTAGAAAGACATAATGTGGCGGAAAACGAAAACCTTGAAGTTATTCGGGAGTCCGGATACTTACGATCTCGCCAGAGGCTTGGCCCTTGGAGGCCAAGCCTCGTCGTCGTCACTGGCGTTGGCGGAACAGTCCGGGGGAAGAGTTTTTCCCCTCTTGGACCCTTCGGCCTCCCTTGTTGGGGAGGCCTTCCTTTTCTTCCCTCCCCCCGCTGGGGGAGAGGCTTTCTTCTTCTCCTCCTCACCTTGGTGGGAGGAGTCGGCCTCGGATTCATCGTCCGATAGCACCTGAAAACGGGAACTCCTCCGAGTCCCCGTGGCCTTCTTCTCCGGCACCACGTGGGGTGCCGGAGCGCTACCCCAAACGTAAGCTGCTCCCCCGATTAGAGGTGGAGGCATATGATCCCGCTTCACCAGGAGACAATACGGCTGATCGACCACCCCGTGGTCGCGACAGAGAGGCCTCAAGGCCCTTCACTAGACTCGTACCCTGGCATCGCTCGAAAAGCACAAGGCCACAGGGGAACACTCCGGACCTGCGCGACATATTGGAGGATAAGGCAAGACAATCAAGATCGATCTATGGATCACGTGGGCGCCCCACGATACGTGACGATCACCGTCACCCCGGACACAGTAAGTCCGGCCGGGCCGAACACAACAAACAAAGCTCTTTTGAGCTCCGTCGCGATATCGCCCAGTATAGAGGCGCCGTACACCCACTGTGCTTCACAGATGAGGTAATGGATCATCAAATCCCAGAAGGGTTTAAACCCGTCAATATTGAATCTTATGATGGCACAATAGACCCCGCGGTCTGGATCGAGGACTATCTCCTCCACATCCACATGGCCCGCAGAGACGATCTCCACGCCATCAAATATCTCCCACTCAAACTTAAAGGACCAGCCCGGCACTGGCTTAACAGCTTGCCAGCAGAGTCAATCGGGAGTTGGAGGACCTGGAAGCCGCATTCCTCGATAACTTCCAAGGCACGTACGTGCGACCACCAGATGCAGATGACCTAAGCCACATAATTCAGCAGCCAGACGAATCGGCTAGACAATTCTGGACACGGTTCTTAACCAAGAAAAACCAAATCATCGACTATCCGGATGCAGAGGCCCTCGCGGCCTTCAAGCATAACATCCACGACGAGTGGCTTGCCCGGCACCTGGGACAGGAAAAGCCGAAATCCGTGGCAGCCCTTACATCACTCATGACCCGCTTCTGTGCGGGTGAGGACAGCTGGCTAGCATGCAGCAACAACCTCAATAAAAATGCTGGCAGTCCGGATATCAAGGACCGTAGTGGCAGGTCGCGTCGCAACAAAAACAAACGCCGCATTAACGGCGATAACAGTGAGGATACGGCAGTCAATGCCGGATTCAGAGGCTCTAAACCCGGTCAACGGAAAAAGCCATTCAAAAGAACAACTCAGGGTCCGTCCAATTTGGACCGAATTCTCGACCGCTTGTGCCAGATACATGGCACCCCTGAAAAGCCAGCTAACCACACCAATAGGGACTGTTGGGTGTTCAAGCAGGCAGGCAAGTTAATTGCCGAAAACAGCGACAAGGGGCTAGATAGTGACGACGAGGAAGAGACCCGACCGCCGAACAATAGAGGACAGAAGGGTTTCCCCCCACAGGTGTGGATGGTGAACATGATATATGCCACGCACATACCCAAAAGGGAGCGGAAGCGTGCACTCAGGGATGTATACGCGATGGAGCCAGTTGCCCCGAAGTTCAATCCATGGTCCTCTTGCCCGATCACCTTTGACCGAAGGGACCACCCTACCAGCATTCGCCATGGTGGGTTCGCTGCATTGGTTCTAGACCCAATCGTCGATGGATTTCATCTCACCAGAGTCCTTATGGACGGCGGTAGCAGCCTAAACCTGCTTTATCAGGACACGGTGCGCAAAATGGGCATAGACCCATCGAGGATTAAACCTACCAAGACGACCTTTAAAGGCGTCATACCAGGTGTAGAAGCCAATTGTACAGGCTCAGTTACACTGGAAGTGGTCTTCGGATCCCCGGATAACTTCCGAAGCAAGGAGTTAATCTTCGACATAGTCCCGTTCCGCAGCGGCTATCATGCTTTGCTCGGACGTACCACGTTCGCAAAGTTCAACGCGGTGCCGCACTACGCATACCTCAAGCTCAAGATGCCAGGCCCTAGAGGAGTCATCACGGTCAACGGAAATACTGAATGCTCCCTCTGAACGGAGGAACATACAGCGGCTCTCGCGACAGAAGTACAAAGCAGCCTTTTAAGGCAATTCTCGAGTCCGGCTGCCAAGCGGCCGGACACAGCTAAGCATGCCCGGAGTAACCTACAACACGACCACCTGGCACGTTCCGAGCACGCGTAGCAGTGCGGCCCCAACCCCAGCCCCTGTAAAACATTAAGACAGACCCTTCGCGTACTCCATTACGCTCTGAAGATACCACGGGCATCGGGCAAGGGGCTCGACCACAATAGGCCCAGACTGCGGCTCAACCGCGCCAGGGGCTCTTAAGTGTGTCGTTTCTTTTTCTTTTCCTTTTATTTTTTACCTACAGGACTCCGTTCGTCAGAGGCCCTGTCCGGCAGCAGACATGCCGAACCCATGATGCAACAGCCAGGGAAGGAGAAAGGCTACAATGAAAACCCAGGTGGTCTCCATCATGAGCATTAAATCTGTTTTATGCATTATTCCGTAGCCTACCCCTGGAGGGGGACATGTTAAACAGTCCCATCCCTTGCTTACCGCACCACTTGTATCGTCCTGCACTTACAGCAGTTTTTATTGAATAAAGCAATGCAGCACATTTTTGCTTCTAATTGCATTTCTTTCTTACGCATATGTTCATCTATGACATGTTGCATCCTTACGTTTTGGTACGGCTAAATACACCAGGGGCTTATGTTTCCCGCGTTATGGTGTGATAAGTCCGAACACTTTCACAAGTGCGGCACCCCGAACTTATAGCATTATATGCATCGGCTCCGAATCATGTTCTTGGGTCAATAGTTGGGTTTGCCCGGCTCCCATGTTTTGGTACCTTACGTTCCATTTTATCGGCTAAGGTAGCACTGGGATAACCACTGCGATTGCGCCCCAGTTGAGCTGGGTTAACGCCTCAGTGGAGAAAGCTAAAACTGACCGTCATGATGAGGCAAGAGCTGGTCGCTGTTTGAGAGGTTCTTTGCGAGTCCCTAAAGACTTATGACGCTTTGAGCGAGGAGCCGGATTCTGTTCGGCCAAGGCGTGGATAGCGCCCCAAATTCGGCCTTCCGAAAACTAGGGGCTTCGCCGAAATTTAAAATTATAGAATTCTATGGCTAAGTGAGAGTGTTCAAGCATTATACGTCCGGTTGCCTTGTTCGTTGTGTTGAGCGCCTCCCTAGATGGACCCAAAAATGGGAACAAGAGCGCTCGAGTTTATCCCGAACACCCCAGCACTCGTGGTATGGGGGCTGAAGCCGACGACTTGCCATCTCTCAGATTTGATAAACAGCCGCACAGAAGGTAATATTTTAAATTAACAAGCGTTGCTTAGCGCATATGAACCAAGTTTTCAGCGCACAGGATAACAAAATGCGAGTCTACTCAAATATTACATCTTTGGAGCACTCACCCGCAATAGTGCGGGCGCCCTTCAGCACACTCCTATAATACATCTCGGGCGTGCGATGCTCCTTGCCCTCTGGTGGGGGGTCTGTCACAAGCTTCTGGGCATCCATCTTGCCCCAGTGCACCTTTGCGCGGGCAAGGGCCCGACGCACACCTTCAATACAGGTGGAGTGCTTGATGACTTCAACCCACGGGCACGCATCCACCAGCCGCCGCACCAGGCCGAAGTAGCTCCCAGGCATGGCCTCCTTAGGCCACATCCGAACTATGAGGCCTTTCATGGCCTGTTCGGCCGCCTTGTGGAGCTCGACCAGCTGCTTCAGCTGGTCGCAAAGGGGCACCGAATGTTCGGCCTCAGCATACTGAGACCAGAAGACCTTCTCCGTCGAGCTCCCCTCCTCGGCCCGTTAGAATGTGGCAGCATCGGACACGCTGCAAGGAAGATATGCGAACGCTCCTGGAGAGCTCCGAATTCGGGTAAGCGACAGGTAATTAACACTCACATGCTTACTTTGCATGAAAAATGCCTTACCCGCTGCTATTTTCTTTACCGCCTCGATCTCCTGGAGGGCCTTGTAGGCTTCGGCCTTAGCGGCTTTGGCACTCTCAAGAGCCGTTGCAAGCTCAGACTCTCGAGTCTTCGAGTCACGCTCCAGGCTCTCATGTTTCCTCACGAGATCCTGGAGCTCTTGCTGTACCTCCGCCACCTGCGCCTCCTGTTTCTCTCACTCGGTGCGCTCCGCAGCCGCATTGCGTTCGGCCGCGGCCACCGCCTCCTTCAGGGTCGCCACCTCGTTAGTGGCCCCTGCAATACCCGAGTTATCCTTGTCATTTTTCTTGCAACCAAATCCTTTTCTGTAAGGTACAATTTTTATAAGGTATTACTCACCTTCTTTTTCCTCGAGCTGCTTCTTGGCATGGCCGAGCTCGTTCTCGGACCGCTCGAGGTTTTCCTTCAAAGTTTTGACCTCCGCAGTCAGTGCGGCAGAGGTCAGCAGCACAGCCTGCAATCCCATATTGACATATTTTCATGACTCCTGCGTTTATCTTTCTAAAGATCCTCAGTCCGGCTTTTCTTTCCGAACACCGAACTGAGCATCAGGGGCTACTGTCCCCCCCCCCCCCCCCCCCCCCCCCCCCCCCCCCCCCCCCCCCCCCCCCCCCCCCCCCCCCCCCCCCCCCCCCCCCCCCCCCCCCCCCCCCCCCCCCCCCCCCCCCCCCCCCCCCCCCCCCCCCCCCCCCCCCCCCCCCCCCCCCCCCCCCCCCCCCCCCCCCCCCCCCCCCCCCCCCCCCCCCCCCCCCCCCCCCCCCCCCCCCCCCCCCCCCCCCCCCCCCCCCCCCCCCCCCCCCCCCCCCCCCCCCCCCCCCCCCCCCCCCCCCCCCCCCCCCCCCCCCCCCCCCCCCCCCCCCCCCCCCCCCCCCCCCCCCCCCCCCCCCCCCCCCCCCCCCCCCCCCCCCCCCCCCCCCCCCCCCCCCCCCCCCCCCCCCCCCCCCCCCCCCCCCCCCCCCCCCCCCCCCCCCCCCCCCCCCCCCCCCCCCCCCCCCCCCCCCCCCCCCCCCCCCCCCCCCCCCCCCCCCCCCCCCCCCCCCCCCCCCCCCCCCCCCCCCCCCCCCCCCCCCCCCCCCCCCCCCCCCCCCCCCCCCCCCCCCCCCAAAAAGAAAAATTATGAGGGGATCCGGATACTTACAATCTCGCCAGGGGCTTGGCCCTTGAGGGCCACTCCTCGTCACCGTCGCCGACGTTGGCAAAACAGTCCGGGTGAAGGGTCCTTCCTTTCTTGGACCCTTCGGCCTCCCTCGTTGTGGAGGCCTTCCGCTTCCTCTCTCCCCCCGCTGGGGAAGAGGCCTCTTTCTTCTCCTCCTCGTCCTCGTGGGAGGAGTCCGCCTCGGAGTCATCGAACGATGAGTCCGATACCACCTGAAGCCGGGAACTCCTTCGGGTTCCCGCGGCCTTCTTCTTGGCCTTCTTCTCCGGCACTACTAAAGTGCCGGGACCAGCAGCCCTGTCAAACGGGCATCCGCTGGGTCTTCTGGAAGGGGAGCCGGACAGTTAACCTGTCCGGACGTCGCCTGCCAGGCCTGTTAAAGGTATTGGGAGTTTAGATCCCGCATAAAGTCAAACTATGAAAAGCAAGTGTCCCATAAAGGATAACATGGCTTACCTCGCCAGCCGGACGCTGCGAGCTGAATCCGTGATCTTCGGTAGCGGATGCGGGAGCTTCGGCGCCCTTGAACAGCACCCTCCAGGCATCTTCGTACGTAGTGTCGAAGAGCCCGCTCAAGGTCCGGTGCTGTGCCGGATCAAACTCCCACAAATTAAAGTCCCGTTGTTGGCAGGGGAGAATCCGGCGGACGAGCATGACCTAGATTACGTTGACAAGCTTGAGCTTGTTGTTCACCAGGGTTTGGAGACAGGACTGGAGTCCGGTCATCTCTTCCGAACTACCCCATAGCAGGCCCTTCTCTTTCCAGGAGGTGAGCCACATGGGGATGCCAGATCTGAATTCGGGGGCCACTGCCCATTTAGGGTCACGCGGCTCGGTTATATCAAAATTCTTACCTCAAAGCCTGTTAGAAGGCTGCTGCAGGCCTCGGTCAGCCCGCTTTTGGCGAGCTGAACCTTCTGAATCACCGCACTCATGAAAGTGCGGTGTTCCTCTTCGATGGAAGTGCCGCTGAGCGCCTCCAGCAAAGTATCCGGCGCCTCCGGTTGGACGGAGGCTGCTAGCGTCGCAATCTTGCCCTTCTTACGAAGGGGCCGCCCGCCGTACTCCGGAACCACTGCAGGTTCCGGTGCCGAGTCCGGCACAAAGTCCGGGAGGTTGCCCTGTGGCACCTCCGGGGCCTCCTCCTCCTGGCAGGTCCCTTCCTGGGATCCCACCTCGGCGTCGTCGGCATCACGAGGGGTGGAGGCGGTCGGAAGTGAAGTACTATCCACATCCGGCAGGCCCAAGGACTCGCTCGTCAAAGCGAGAAGATCATCCTTGGGCGTACTGCGGGGTTGTATGCGGCATTAGAAAGACACCATGCGACAAAAAGAAAAATTATGAGGGGATCCGGATACTTACAATCTCGCCAGGGGCTTGGCCCTTGACCCCCCCCCCCCCCCCCCCCCCCCCCCCCCCCCCCCCCCCCCCCCCCCCCCCCCCCCCCCCCCCCCCCCCCCCCCCCCCCCCCCCCCCCCCCCCCCCCCCCCCCCCCCCCCCCCCCCCCCCCCCCCCCCCCCCCCCCCCCCCCCCCCCCCCCCCCCCCCCCCCCCCCCCCCCCCCCCCCCCCCCCCCCCCCCCCCCCCCCCCCCCCCCCCCCCCCCCCCCCCCCCCCCCCCCCCCCCCCCCCCCCCCCCCCCCCCCCCCCCCCCCCCCCCCCCCCCCCCCCCCCCCCCCCCCCCCCCCCCCCCCCCCCCCCCCCCCCCCCCCCCCCCCCCCCCCCCCCCCCCCCCCCCCCCCCCCCCCCCCCCCCCCCCCCCCCCCCCCCCCCCCCCCCCCCCCCCCCCCCCCCCCCCCCCCCCCCCCCCCCCCCCCCCCCCCCCCCCCCCCCCCCCCCCCCCCCCCCCCCCCCCCCCCCCCCCCCCCCCCCCCCCCCCCCCCCCCCCCCCCCCCCCCCCCCCCCCCCCCCCCCCCCCCCCCCCCCCCCCCCCCCCCCCCCCCCCCCCCCCCCCCCCCCCCCCCCCCCCCCCCCCCCCCCCCCCCCCCCCCCCCCCCCCCCCCCCCCCCCCCCCCCCCCCCCCCCCCCCCCCCCCCCCCCCCCCCCCCCCCCCCCCCCCCCCCCCCCCCCCCCCCCCCCCCCCCCCCCCCCCCCCCCCCCCCCCCCCCCCCCCCCCCCCCCCCCCCCCCCCCCCCCCCCCCCCCCCCCCCCCCCCCCCCCCCCCCCCCCCCCCCCCCCCCCCCCCCCCCCCCCCCCCCCCCCCCCCCCCCCCCCCCCCCCCCCCCCCCCCCCCCCCCCCCCCCCCCCCCCCCCCCCCCCCCCCCCCCCCCCCCCCCCCCCCCCCCCCCCCCCCCCCCCCCCCCCCCCCCCCCCCCCCCCCCCCCCCCCCCCCCCCCCCCCCCCCCCCCCCCCCCCCCCCCCCCCCCCCCCCCCCCCCCCCCCCCCCCCCCCCCCCCCCCCCCCCCCCCCCCCCCCCCCCCCCCCCCCCCCCCCCCCCCCCCCCCCCCCCCCCCCCCCCCCCCCCCCCCCCCCCCCCCCCCCCCCCCCCCCCCCCCCCCCCCCCCCCCCCCCCCCCCCCCCCCCCCCCCCCCCCCCCCCCCCCCCCCCCCCCCCCCCCCCCCCCCCCCCCCCCCCCCCCCCCCCCCCCCCCCCCCCCCCCCCCCCCCCCCCCCCCCCCCCCCCCCCCCCCCCCCCCCCCCCCCCCCCCCCCCCCCCCCCCCCCCCCCCCCCCCCCCCCCCCCCCCCCCCCCCCCCCCCCCCCCCCCCCCCCCCCCCCCCCCCCCCCCCCCCCCCCCCCCCCCCCCCCCCCCCCCCCCCCCCCCCCCCCCCCCCCCCCCCCCCCCCCCCCCCCCCCCCCCCCCCCCCCCCCCCCCCCCCCCCCCCCCCCCCCCCCCCCCCCCCCCCCCCCCCCCCCCCCCCCCCCCCCCCCCCCCCCCCCCCCCCCCCCCCCCCCCCCCCCCCCCCCCCCCCCCCCCCCCCCCCCCCCCCCCCCCCCCCCCCCCCCCCCCCCCCCCCCCCCCCCCCCCCCCCCCCCCCCCCCCCCCCCCCCCCCCCCCCCCCCCCCCCCCCCCCCCCCCCCCCCCCCCCCCCCCCCCCCCCCCCCCCCCCCCCCCCAGGATAGTGTCCGGCTCTGCAAAATAATTTCCACATACCACCGTAGAGAGAATAATATTTACACAAGTTCAATCTGCTGACGTATTTTGTGGCATGATGTCACACCACTACCAAGCCTTTACTCGAATTGTTTTTATTGTACCACCTCAGCGTGTTTAGCGAAGCGGTTTCCTTGGCACGTCTTGTCGAAGGAGAGATCGTGTTCCCCTTATTCCGGGATTCCCATCAATACGGACGTGGGTAACCCAACCGCGCCATTGATTGCGGCGCTTGGGAGATAAGCGTGTTTTATCAGGCCGATGGGGACACATGTTTTTGTCCGCCCATATAAGGGATAAAGATCCAACCCTTTTACCTGTGCCTTCTTCCTCCTTGGCTTATCCATCTCTGCGAACTCGAGCTCCAGCGCCCAAGTCCGCACATCTCACCTCAACCTTCTCCAACTATGTCCGGAGCGGGAGGCAGGTGGATGGCCTCCTCCGTTACGGAGGGGCACATCCAGAAGCTGCGCAGCGCCGGATATTTGTCCAGCAACATCGCGCATCGGCTCCCCGACGAGGGAGAGCTCATCCCCACCCCCAGGCCCCATGAGAGGGTAGTATTTCTTACCCATTTCCTCCGCGGACTGGGCTTCCCACTCCATCCCTTTGTCCGGGGGCTCATGTTCTACTACGGCCTGGATTTCCATGATCTGGCCCCGAATTTCATCCTCAACATCTCGGCATTTATCGTCGTGTGCGAGGCCTTCCTCTGCATCCAGCCCCACTTCGGCTTGTGGCTCAAGACCTTTAGTGTCAAGCCGAAGGTTGTGAAGGGAAGCCAAGCGGAGCGCGGAGGCGCCATGGTGGGCAGGATGTCCAACGTTACTTGGCTTGAGGGCACTTTCGTGGAAACCATTAAAGGGTGGCAATCGGGGTGGTTCTACATCACCGAGCCGCGTGACCCCGAATGGGCAGCGGCCCCCGAATTCAGATCTGGCATCCCCACACGGCTCACCTCCTGGAAAGAGAGTGGCCAAACTTGGGGTGATTCGGAGGAGCTGACCGGACTCTAAGCCTGCGTCCAAAAGCTGGTGGACAAGAAGCTCAAGCTTGCCAACGTGGTCCAGGTCATGCTCATCCGCCGGATCCTCCCGGGCCAACGATGGGGCTTCAACATGTGGGAGTTCGATCCGGCGCAGCACCAGACTTTGAGCGGGCTCTTCGACACTACGTACGAAGATGTCTGGAAGGTGCTGTTCAAGGGCGCCGAGGCTCCCGCATCTGCTACCGAAGATCGGGGATTCAGCTCGCAGCGTCCAGCTGACGAGGTAAGCGATTTTGTCCTTTACGGGACGCTTGTTTTCCATAGTTTGACTCTATGCGGGATCTAAACTCCCTTTCCTTTGACAGGGCTGGCTGGCGAAGGCCGAGCAGACTATCTTTCCAGCCCCATTGCCAGAGGACCCAGCGGACGCCCGCCTAGCGGGGCTGCTGGCTTCGGCACCCCACGTGGTGCCGGAGAAGAAGGCCAAGAAGAAGGCCACCGGGACTCGGAAGAGTTCCTGTTTTCAGGTGCTATCGGTTGACGACTCCGAGGCCGACTCCTCTCACCAAGGTGAGGAGGAGAAGGAGAAAGCCTCTCCCCCAGTGGGGGGAGGGAAGAAAAGGAAGGCCTCCGCAACGAGGGAGGCCGAAGGGTCCAAGAAGGGAAAAACTCTTCCCCCGGACTGCTCTGCCAACACCAGTGACGACGACGAGGACTGGCCTCCAAGGGCCAAGCCCCTGGCAAGATCGTGCGTATCCGGACTCCCGAATAACTTCATGTTTTCTCTTTTTTGCCACACAATGTCTTTCTAATGCTGCATACAACCCTGCAGTCCGCCCAAGGACGATCTTCCTGCTTCGTCGAGCGGGTCCTTAGGTGCGTCGGATATGGATTCTCTTCCGACCGCCTCCACCCCGCGTGACATGGACGATGCCGAGGTGGGATCCCGGGAAGGGACCCGCCAGGAGGAGGAGGCCCCGGAGGTGTCGCAGGAGAACCTCCTGGACTTTGCACCGGACTCGGCTCCGGATCCCATAGTGGCTCCGGAGTCCGGTGGGCGGCCCCTTCGTAAGAAGGGCAAGACCGTGACGCCAGCAGCCTCCGTCCAACCGGAGGCGCCGGATAGCTTGCTGGAGGCGCTCAATGGCGCCTCCATTGAAGAGGAACACCGCACTGTTATGAGTGCGGTGATTCAGAAGGTGCAGCTTGCCAAGAGCGGGCTGACCGAAGCCTGCATATTGTCTTCGGCATTGCAAGGCGGGTTCCTCCTCTGAATAATTTATAGAAGATTGTGAACACCAGGATAGTGTCCGGCTCTGCAAAATAATTTCCACATACCACCGTAGAGAGAATAATATTTACACAAGTTCAATCTGCCCCCCCCCCCCCCCCCCCCCCCCCCCCCCCCCCCCCCCCCCCCCCCCCCCCCCCCCCCCCCCCCCCCCCCCCCCCCCCCCCCCCCCCCCCCCCCCCCCCCCCCCCCCCCCCCCCCCCCCCCCCCCCCCCCCCCCCCCCCCCCCCCCCCCCCCCCCCCCCCCCCCCCCCCCCCCCCCCCCCCCCCCCCCCCCCCCCCCCCCCCCCCCCCCCCCCCCCCCCCCCCCCCCCCCCCCCCCCCCCCCCCCCCCCCCCCCCCCCCCCCCCCCCCCCCCCCCCCCCCCCCCCCCCCCCCCCCCCCCCCCCCCCCCCCCCCCCCCCCCCCCCCCCCCCCCCCCCCCCCCCCCCCCCCCCCCCCCCCCCCCCCCCCCCCCCCCCCCCCCCCCCCCCCCCCCCCCCCCCCCCCCCCCCCCCCCCCCCCCCCCCCCCCCCCCCCCCCCCCCCCCCCCCCCCCCCCCCCCCCCCCCCCCCCCCCCCCCCCCCCCCCCCCCCCCCCCCCCCCCCCCCCCCCCCCCCCCCCCCCCCCCCCCCCCCCCCCCCCCCCCCCCCCCCCCCCCCCCCCCCCCCCCCCCCCCCCCCCCCCCCCCCCCCCCCCCCCCCCCCCCCCCCCCCCCCCCCCCCCCCCCCCCCCCCCCCCCCCCCCCCCCCCCCCCCCCCCCCCCCCCCCCCCCCCCCCCCCCCCCCCCCCCCCCCCCCCCCCCCCCCCCCCCCCCCCCCCCCCCCCCCCCCCCCCCCCCCCCCCCCCCCCCCCCCCCCCCCCCCCCCCCCCCCCCCCCCCCCCCCCCCCCCCCCCCCCCCCCCCCCCCCCCCCCCCCCCCCCCCCCCCCCCCCCCCCCCCCCCCCCCCCCCCCCCCCCCCCCCCCCCCCCCCCCCCCCCCCCCCCCCCCCCCCCCCCCCCCCCCCCCCCCCCCCCCCCCCCCCCCCCCCCCCCCCCCCCCCCCCCCCCCCCCCCCCCCCCCCCCCCCCCCCCCCCCCCCCCCCCCCCCCCCCCCCCCCCCCCCCCCCCCCCCCCCCCCCCCCCCCCCCCCCCCCCCCCCCCCCCCCCCCCCCCCCCCCCCCCCCCCCCCCCCCCCCCCCCCCCCCCCCCCCCCCCCCCCCCCCCCCCCCCCCCCCCCCCCCCCCCCCCCCCCCCCCCCCCCCCCCCCCCCCCCCCCCCCCCCCCCCCCCCCCCCCCCCCCCCCCCCCCCCCCCCCCCCCCCCCCCCCCCCCCCCCCCCCCCCCCCCCCCCCCCCCCCCCCCCCCCCCCCCCCCCCCCCCCCCCCCCCCCCCCCCCCCCCCCCCCCCCCCCCCCCCCCCCCCCCCCCCCCCCCCCCCCCCCCCCCCCCCCCCCCCCCCCCCCCCCCCCCCCCCCCCCCCCCCCCCCCCCCCCCCCCCCCCCCCCCCCCCCCCCCCCCCCCCCCCCCCCCCCCCCCCCCCCCCCCCCCCCCCCCCCCCCCCCCCCCCCCCCCCCCCCCCCCCCCCCCCCCCCCCCCCCCCCCCCCCCCCCCCCCCCCCCCCCCCCCCCCCCCCCCCCCCCCCCCCCCCCCCCCCCCCCCCCCCCCCCCCCCCCCCCCCCCCCCCCCCCCCCCCCCCCCCCCCCCCCCCCCCCCCCCCCCCCCCCCCCCCCCCCCCCCCCCCCCCCCCCCCCCCCCCCCCCCCCCCCCCCCCCCCCCCCCCCCCCCCCCCCCCCCCCCCCCCCCCCCCCCCCCCCCCCCCCCCCCCCCCCCCCCCCCCCCCCCCCCCCCCCCCCCCCCCCCCCCCCCCCCCCCCCCCCCCCCCCCCCCCCCCCCCCCCCCCCCCCCCCCCCCCCCCCCCCCCCCCCCCCCCCCCCCCCCCCCCCCCCCCCCCCCCCCCCCCCCCCCCCCCCCCCCCCCCCCCCCCCCCCCCCCCCCCCCCCCCCCCCCCCCCCCCCCCCCCCCCCCCCCCCCCCCCCCCCCCCCCCCCCCCCCCCCCCCCCCCCCCCCCCCCCCCCCCCCCCCCCCCCCCCCCCCCCCCCCCCCCCCCCCCCCCCCCCCCCCCCCCCCCCCCCCCCCCCCCCCCCCCCCCCCCCCCCCCCCCCCCCCCCCCCCCCCCCCCCCCCCCCCCCCCCCCCCCCCCCCCCCCCCCCCCCCCCCCCCCCCCCCCCCCCCCCCCCCCCCCCCCCCCCCCCCCCCCCCCCCCCCCCCCCCCCCCCCCCCCCCCCCCCCCCCCCCCCCCCCCCCCCCCCCCCCCCCCCCCCCCCCCCCCCCCCCCCCCCCCCCCCCCCCCCCCCCCCCCCCCCCCCCCCCCCCCCCCCCCCCCCCCCCCCCCCCCCCCCCCCCCCCCCCCCCCCCCCCCCCCCCCCCCCCCCCCCCCCCCCCCCCCCCCCCCCCCCCCCCCCCCCCCCCCCCCCCCCCCCCCCCCCCCCCCCCCCCCCGAAAACTCAATTGGAAGTTGGGAGGAGCTCGAGGACGCTTTCCGGGCCAATTTTCAAGGGACTTATGTCTGACCTCCGGATGCAGACAATTTAAGTCATATAATCCAACAGTCCGGAGAGTCCACCCGAAAGCTTTGGAACAGGTTCCTCACAAGAAGAACCAAATTGTCGACTGTCCGGACGCCGAAGCCTTAACAACTTTCAAACACAGCGTCCGAGACGAATGGCTCGCCAGACACCTCGGTCAAGAAAAACCAAGAACAATGGCAGCCCTAACAAGACTCATGACCCGCTTTTGTGCGGGTGAGGACAACTGGTTGGCCCGTAGCAGCACTAGCGACCCAAGCACATCCGAAGTTAGGGATGGCCCCCCCCCCCCCCCCCCCCCCCCCCCCCCCCCCCCCCCCCCCCCCCCCCCCCCCCCCCCCCCCCCCCCCCCCCCCCCCCCCCCCCCCTCCGAAGTCAGGGATGGCAATGGTAAACCACGACGCAACAAAAACAAGCGTCGAAATAAAGAAGGTAGCCCAGATAACACGGCGGTAAACGCCGGGTTCGGGGGCTCTCGACCAGGTCAGCGGAAAAAAGCCTTTCAAAGGCAGCAGAGAAGGACAATCTGGCCTAAACAAAATTCTTGACAAACTCTGTCAGATTCACGGCACCCCAGACAAACCTGCAAATCATACCCACAGAGAATGTTGGGTCTTCAAGCAGGCCGGTAAGCTAAACGCCGAACACAAAGGGGAAGAGACACCAAGCGAAGACGAGGATGAACCTCGCCAGCAAAGCACCGGAGGACAGAAAAAGTTCCCACCCCCCCCCCCCCCCCCCCCCCCCCCCCCCCCCCCCCCCCCCCCCCCCCCCCCCCCCCCCCCCCCCCCCCCCCCCCCCCCCCCCCCCCCCCCCCCCCCCCCCCCCCCCCCCCCCCCCCCCCCCCCCCCCCCCCCCCCCCCCCCCCTGCCGATGACTTAAGTCACATCGTCCAGCAGCCCGGAGAGTCTGCCAGGAAGCTCTGGACTAGGTTCTTAATTAAAAAGAACCAAATTGTCGATTGTCCGAACGCTGAAGCCCTCGCGGCCTTCAAACACAGCGTCCGGGATGAGTGGCTAGCCCGCCACCTCGGTCAAGAAAAACCAAAATCCATGGCAGCCCTTACCGCTCTGATGACCCGCTTTTGCGCGGGAGAAGACAGTTGGCTCGCTCGTAGAAGCAACAGCGCCAATGATCTGGGCACTTCCGAAGTCCGAGACGGCAACGGCAAGCCATGACGCAATAAACACAAGTGTCGCAATAATAATGAAGGAACGCAAGACACAGCGGTCAACGCCGGATTCAGCGGCTCCAAACCCGGTCAACGGAAAAAGCCATTCAAGGCAAACAGAGACGGACCATCCAATTTAGCCAAGATACTGGATCGGCCCTGCCAGATTTATGGCACCCCCGATAAACCAGCCAATCATACCAACAGAAGTTGTTGGGTCTTCAAACAAGCCGGCAAGCTTAATGCCGAACACAAGGGGAAGGGGCCACCCAGTAACAGCGATGACGAAGAGACTCACCAACCAAACACCGGGGGTCAGAAGCAATTTCCCCCGAAGTAAAAATAGTAAACATGGTATATGTGACGCACACCCCTATAGGGGAGCACAAGCGCGCACTACGGGACGCCTACGCCATAGAGCCGGTCCCCCCAAAATTTAATCAATGGGTGGCCTGCCTGATCACTTTTGATCGCAAGGACCACCCAGTCAGTATCCGTCACGCAGGTTCAGCAGCTCTGTTCCTCGACCCAATTATCAATGGGTTCCATATCATGAAAGTCCTTATGGACGGCGGCAGTAGCCTTAATCTACTCTACCAGGACACTATCCGCAAAATGGGCATTGATCCTTCAAGAATCAAGCCCACCACAACTACCCTCAAGGGAGCAGTACCCGGCGTAGAAGCTCACTGCACGGGCTCCATCACATTGGAAGTCATTTTTGGTTCGCCGAACAACTTCCGAAGCAAAGGCTCGACCTTCGATATTGTCCCGTTCCGCAGTAGCTACCATGCACTTCTGGGGCGTACCACTTTTGCTCGTTTTAATGCGGTCCCACACTACGCCCATGCAAAACTTAAGATGCCCGGTCCACGTAGTGTCATAACAATAAACGGAAATACGGAACGCTCCCTCCATACAGAGGATTATACTACGGCTACTACAGCCGAAGTACAAAGCGGCCTCATCAAGCCGCGTATCTCATAGGCCATTCGGTCGCCGGTCTCTATTAAACAGGACCGATCAATCTCAGAGCTGGATTAGCAGTTCGGCCTCCGTCGTTCGCCTCATATACCTGCAAAGTTTGTACCGCACATACATAATTATGCACTTAAAATACCCTGGTCATCGATGGAGGCACAATACGGACAGGCCTACAAGCACTTCCATAGCCTCTTTTTCTTTTATAACTATTTTTTATCTTTTACCATAGGTGGCTCAAAGGCTGGTCATCTCACGGACTCTTTCGGAGTTCGGCTTCGTACACTTACCCAAAGGCTATTCCTATTAAGGAGTCCTTTCACCGAGGCAAGGCAGCGCAGACGTGCGATGGGAGGTCCAAATAATTCTTTGTAGACCGCACTCTCTATTTCGAGCCTGTAAAGTGCCTTTTCCCTCAGCCTTCGACCCCCGGCATGTCAAATAGCCTGGGTTGTGGCGTTATTATCTATAAGATGGTGATTGACATATCAATCAGGTTCCAGTGAACATAATCCGTATTCAGTATTCGCTTTTTCTGAAGAACTGAATTTTGCTTCTTCGGTTGTTTCACACACGCACCTCGGCACAAATTGCCAGGGGCTCGATATGGGAACAAATGACTTGCCGACAAGTCCGAACAGCTTTATAGCACACTTTGGCGTCACGAGTTTGGCCTTATATGCATCAGCTCCGAATCATGTCTTTGGTCAATAGTTGGGTTGCTCGGCTCCTGTGCTTACTACCTTACGTTCCGCTCTATCGGCTAGGGCAGTAAAGGGAGAACTATTACGATTGTGTTTCCAGTTCATCTGGCCAAGCACCTCAGTAGAGAAAGCCGAAAACTGACTGTCATGATGCGGCGAGAGCTGGTCAACCACTCGATGACTTATCAGAATGTTTCACGATTCCTTCCGTATTACACGAAGGACCGTTCTTAAGGTCACCTATGTAATGCACCGTATTGGGACAACCGCGTACATACCAGGGGCTATATCGTAGACCCACTGTCAAACTCCTATGGCTAAGTGAAAGTGTTAAAGCCCTATAGTCTGATTGCCTACTTCGCCGCATTGACACCTCCTTCACGGACCAAGACGTTGGGTCAAGAGTGATCAAGTGCTTTTCCGAACACCCCCGTATTTTATGCGAGGGGGACGAAGCCGACGACTGGAAAACTTTCAGATTATACAAAAATGGCCGCACAGGAGGAACCAAAACTTTTAGGCAAAAGTATAAAAAACATAGCCCTAATATATCATAATATTGTTTTTACAATCTCGGTACATTCACTCGAAGATCATATCCTTCGAGCACTGACCCTCTATCAAGCGGGCGCCTTCTAGGACATCTTCAAAATAATGCTCTGGCGTGTGTTTGTCCTTGCCCCCAGGTGGACTCTTCCCTGCAATATCGGTGGCCCCCCCCCCCCCCCCCCCCCCCCCCCCCCCCCCCCCCCCCCCCCCCCCCCCCCCCCCCCCCCCCCCCCCCCCCCCCCCCCCCCCCCCCCCCCCCCCCCCCCCCCCCCCCCCCCCCCCCCCCCCCCCCCCCCCCCCCCCCCCCCCCCCCCCCCCCCCCCCCCCCCCCCCCCCCCCCCCCCCCCCCCCCCCCCCCCCCCCCCCCCCCCCCCCCCCCCCCCCCCCCCCCCCCCCCCCCCCCCCCCCCCCCCCCCCCCCCCCCCCCCCCCCCCCCCCCCCCCCCCCCCCCCCCCCCCCCCCCCCCCCCCCCCCCCCCCCCCCCCCCCCCCCCCCCCCCCCCCCCCCCCCCCCCCCCCCCCCCCCCCCCCCCCCCCCCCCCCCCCCCCCCCCCCCCCCCCCCCCCCCCCCCCCCCCCCCCCCCCCCCCCCCCCCCCCCCCCCCCCCCCCCCCCCCCCCCCCCCCCCCCCCCCCCCCCCCCCCCCCCCCCCCCCCCCCCCCCCCCCCCCCCCCCCCCCCCCCCCCCCCCCCCCCCCCCCCCCCCCCCCCCCCCCCCCCCCCCCCCCCCCCCCCCCCCCCCCCCCCCCCCCCCCCCCCCCCCCCCCCCCCCCCCCCCCCCCCCCCCCCCCCCCCCCCCCCCCCCCCCCCCCCCCCCCCCCCCCCCCCCCCCCCCCCCCCCCCCCCCCCCCCCCCCCCCCCCCCCCCCCCCCCCCCCCCCCCCCCCCCCCCCCCCCCCCCCCCCCCCCCCCCCCCCCCCCCCCCCCCCCCCCCCCCCCCCCCCCCCCCCCCCCCCCCCCCCCCCCCCCCCCCCCCCCCCCCCCCCCCCCCCCCCCCCCCCCCCCCCCCCCCCCCCCCCCCCCCCCCCCCCCCCCCCCCCCCCCCCCCCCCCCCCCCCCCCCCCCCCCCCCCCCCCCCCCCCCCCCCCCCCCCCCCCCCCCCCCCCCCCCCCCCCCCCCCCCCCCCCCCCCCCCCCCCCCCCCCCCCCCCCCCCCCCCCCCCCCCCCCCCCCCCCCCCCCCCCCCCCCCCCCCCCCCCCCCCCCCCCCCCCCCCCCCCCCCCCCCCCCCCCCCCCCCCCCCCCCCCCCCCCCCCCCCCCCCCCCCCCCCCCCCCCCCCCCCCCCCCCCCCCCCCCCCCCCCCCCCCCCCCCCCCCCCCCCCCCCCCCCCCCCCCCCCCCCCCCCCCCCCCCCCCCCCCCCCCCCCCCCCCCCCCCCCCCCCCCCCCCCCCCCCCCCCCCCCCCCCCCCCCCCCCCCCCCCCCCCCCCCCCCCCCCCCCCCCCCCCCCCCCCCCCCCCCCCCCCCCCCCCCCCCCCCCCCCCCCCCCCCCCCCCCCCCCCCCCCCCCCCCCCCCCCCCCCCCCCCCCCCCCCCCCCCCCCCCCCCCCCCCCCCCCCCCCCCCCCCCCCCCCCCCCCCCCCCCCCCCCCCCCCCCCCCCCCCCCCCCCCCCCCCCCCCCCCCCCCCCCCCCCCCCCCCCCCCCCCCCCCCCCCCCCCCCCCCCCCCCCCCCCCCCCCCCCCCCCCCCCCCCCCCCCCCCCCCCCCCCCCCCCCCCCCCTGGTGATTCTCTTTATAACATATCCTCCCAATAGTAGGGAGCTATATTCAATATTTCATTAATGTGGAATTACCTTGACACACTTGCAAAATAATTCCCCATGCCTTTGACCCATGCATCATCTCCTTCTCCTTTCCTTATTCTTTCTTTCATTTTGGCAAGTGTCCTCCCCCCCCCCCCCCCCCCCCCCCCCCCCCCCCCCCCCCAATCAAATGAGTTTGAATTTAAAACTTTAAAAAATGCCCACTCCATTTTTCTTGGAACATGCGCATTTTTGCGAGTCCGGGAAATTTATTCCCGTGCCCAAATTCTTCCTCTAACCTTCTCTTCTCTCTTTTCCTTTCTCTTATTTTTCTCTGTTTTTGTTAAGAGAAGAATTAAGAAGGAGAGAGGAGCCCAGCCAGGCATCTGGCCACTTGGGCCTCCTAGCAGAAGCCCACCTATTCCCCACCAAAAACCTAACCCTAGCCCGACTCACCTCATCTCCCCCTCGTTCCCTGCCGCCGCCAGTCATTTGCCCGATCTGGATCGCCCCGATCGATCTCTCCCTCGTTTCCACCTTGTCGAAAGGAGAGCG
>JAAAWM010009273.1:0-21330 GCA_036873465.1 Thinopyrum obtusiflorum | reverse complement strand
CAAAAATTCAAATAAATCAAACAGTGCTACAGCTCTAATAAAATCCAATAAAAATCATTTTAAAAATACCAAAATGATTTCAAATTTATTTCTCTCCAATTTTCTACTGTAGGGAATCATGTTACCCTATTTTCCATATATTTTATTTTTGGAGAAAAATAATTTGAATAAAACCCAAATAACTCCAAATTGAAAATAATTTCAAAGGGACTCTCAGTTTGATTCTTTTAAACTCCCAACTCATATTTCATATGATTTGAAGAAGTCATTTTATCTTCTCTCATGAAAATCATTGGGTTGCATGAAGTTTCTGAAGTTAAAATATTTCCCAACGAAATTCAAATATTTTCAAAAACCCTTTTCATTTAATTAAATGGAAGAAGTCATATCATCTTCTCTCCAGGGTTTTGTATTTGAAAAGAATTTGAATTCATGGAGATCATAAATGCAAAATGAAAGTTTGGGAAAGTCCTTTTATTCCCTCTCATTTAACTTTCAAAAGTTTCAAATTTCACTCACTTCCAGTCAATCAATCACACAACAATCAAACAAACAATCAAAACTATTTATTTAATATAACATTCCAAAATTTAGAATTTTGGGATGTTACAAACCTACCACCCTTAAAATGAATCTTGTCCTCGATATTCGGAGAGGCTAGCAAGAAATAGGTTAGGTTTTGGGGGTCTTCTCAAAATCCATCGATCATCACAGGGGGTCTGGGGTGCTACCACCCTTAGAAGCATGGTTGCGGTCCCATCAAAACTCATATACTCCATCCTTATTGTTGGCAGTGTCGGTCTTCTTGGATTCTCGGGGAAATTCCTACTCTGGGCTCTTCCGGTAGTGGCATAATCTTCTCCTCAATTCTTCTGTCCTTCCATCTTAGTAAGGTTCTTCTGTGACTGGGGCTTCTTATCTGACGGGTCTGGCGCCAATACTAAACAACTATCGATATCTCATGGTGGTCAACAATTTATGGTTTCTCCTGCAGGAAATGGGTCGGGGTTGAACCTCACCGTATAACCTACGGTTGGCAACAGCTGCCTTGTACAAGGGGAAATACTTATACCATTCTAAGGTTTAAACAAGGTTTTGATCGTCGTCGCTCTACTATGGGTAAGTCACTCAGATTTACCATCCCATATAGCAAGGCGAATAATAAGAGTAAGTCGGTGTGGTGATTAATCCATCCCGCACCCAAATCATTACCTTGTATATGGTTTAGCGAATCTCGCATTCTAACACTCGGTCATCCTCACAAGCATTGCGGAATTTCTCTTGTCGACGAACTAAGTTCGGATAAATCCATGGATTCTGCAAGCCAAACGAACATCTATCGTTCCTCACAACTCTCAGGTTTTGCGTTACTCCTATAAAATCGTATGTCGATAATCGTAACTTCTTCCAGGGTTTTTCCTTCAGCAAGAGTGTGCTTGCTTCTTGGCAGGTCCTGGGGCCTGTGAGTTATGGCCCATCTCATTACTTGCAAACCTTGAAATCATCATCGGGGCAACTGATCATTATTCCAACATCCAGCTTCCTAGCATTCTTAAATCCATCCAATTGTACTGTCTCCCTTTCTTCTATTCGTACAAAACTGAGATGTGATACTTAGACTCATCATGGAGTTACACTTGCTCCATATTACCAACATTCTACCTCCTTTATATCCAATAATACTTCATCCCTTCATATTCTTGGGGTATCCCACATATTGAGATAAAACTCGTACTTATTTAATCCGAAGTCCACTCCGTGGAATCTCATTATCTTTTCCAGGGGTCAAGGGTCTTCACAGGGTACTACCACCCTTGAAATGCACAAATTCATCCATACACCATATTTCTCATATCCTCGAAAATGGTCAAAATCTTTCTTCATAGAGTAACAACTCATAAAAATCCAAATCAGTACCAACGGTGCTAACTTTATTGATTCTTGAATTACTTCAATCTCCTGCATTTCCATTACATGCCTCAACTCAACACCTCAATACAAAAGAGTTATTCCCACTACTTCTACTACTACTACATTACTTCTCACAGACACAACTAATTATCACAAGTCTCCTTCTCCTTGGGACAATCCCTGGCAAAGTGCCCTGCTTCATTACAACGAAAACATATTACTTCTGACAAGTCTCGTGGTTTCCTTATGACTACATAGCCTCCTTGGGTCCTCGGCTTCCTTTTTGGGCAATCACTGAAATAGTGCCCTGGATCTTTGCACCTGTAACAGGTGATATGACTCAGGTCCTTCCTGGAATCCAATCTACTTCTCATCCTGGACTTTTCCGTTCCGATCAGGGCTTCTATTCCCTGTGGGTCATACTCTACTTCCTCTATCGGGAATTCTACTAGATCCCCATTCAGACAATTTTGGGAGATGTGTCCTTCTTCTCCACATGAATAGCATGACTTGGTGCAGGCTTTAATTCTGTTTCCTTTGTGTGTGTCCTCGACATCTTCCTTCATCACCGGTTCTTCTAAAATTTCCATGAGGGCTCCTTTCATTACGTCTTTCTTCTGCTGGATGGTTCTTTGTACCATGGGGTAAATGTGACACTGAGCAGGGTAGTGAGTAGTCCCTTCACACAAGAAACAAGTGATATGCCTAGTTGGGCATTCTTCAGCTGGGTGACTCTCTTCACAATGAGGGCATTCATCCTTGTGTTCTTTATGATTGTGTCCTATTTCTCCACAAAGCTTGCATGCACAAGGTTTCTTCATATCCTTTCCATAAGGCTTCAATTTCTGGGACACAAACCGAGACTTTAGTAGAGTCAACTTAAATTCTTCCCAAGTGGTTACTCTTTGCCATCCATTGATGGTTTGGTACATCCTCCACCAAGCAGCAGCACCTCTTTCAAAACACTGCAGAGTATGCTGGGCCATATCCTTTCCGGCTACAGAGTTATTCTTCATATGATCCTCCATGTTCTGAATCCATCGGTCTGTCTCCAATTGACTCATCGGTCCAGAAAATACAAGCTCATCTCCATTCATCCTCTATTGGGTCCATGGGTTTTGGGGTGGGATAAGAGAGATAGAGAGGGATACACATAATACAAACAAAAGTTTTGAAAAGACAGATTTTATTTTGTGGCTGTCGGAAAAACATCAAACAAATGACAGCTCACAATCGTCGCATCTAACGTAGGTATATAACAGGGGTCTGGTCTTCTAAAGGTCAATAAATCTTCAAAGTTGCCAAACTCTTCAAGTCCTGTTCATGTCTTCGATCGCTTCTTCCGATCGTGTTTGTCCTTCTCAAGTTCTTCTGCCAGGGCATTTTTGTTGTCGCGAAGTCTCTTGTGACGTCCTTTTATATTCTAGAGTTGCGCTCCACACTTCTGGGTTTCAACATCCTTGGCATGAACCATGGTCCTACTGCCCTTCAGTTCCTAATGAATCTCCGGTATCTCGAGGTTTTTGCTCCTCCAGCTTGGCTACTTTCAGCTTCTGGGTCCCGAGTTCTTCACAAAATACTTCCTTGTCAAATACGGCTTCCTGAAGGTCCATCTTAAAATTCTTGATGTAATACTCCAGATCCTGGTGATACCCTAGCTAAAATTAAAAGTGCATCCTTTGCTGATAGATGCTCAATCAGCCTTCTACCATCCAATCCTTCCGAAGAAAAGCATTCTTAACTTAGCACGGTGACAATAGCATAAGCGGGCGATAACACCATGGATAGCCGTGTTTCTGCCCTTGTCATTGCCCTGAGCTATCATTCCATAGTTGATATCTCCTGCCTTAGGGTTGTCTTGACAAAAACCTTGAGTTTTAACGCTCCATGTTCCGGTCTTTCTCCAACACCTTGATCTCGGGTATTGACAGCCTCAATAGTCTGACAGGTTCCATAATGGTAGCCTTCCTAGGTCATACCAATCTGGAAATTCTTCAGAGCCTTCAAATCCTCCTAGTCTTCGAAGTCTTCAACCATTGTAGTTTCCATTATTATAATGCATGATAAAATCCTCTTCATTCCGAAGTGGTCTTAGTTGTCCGATATCTTGTACTTCTTGGAGTGGTCTCATCAGTCGAATATTCGTGGTCAAAAGGGGAGAAGAGGTAGTCTAACTAAAAGGGAATATTTGAATAAGCTCAGAAGAGAGGAGAGGTAAAAGATCTTTTGAAAATGAAGTTTTTGAGAAAATCTTTCCTATGGGCTTGCCAGTTTCTAGGGGTCACGTCCTACAGTCAACATGTGCTCTGATACCATCTTGTAGCGACCCGACCTCAAACGGTCAAGCCTCTGTGCTTAAGTGTCATCCCTGGATCGGTATGCTGACACACACAGTACTCGAGGATTTATAACAGAGGAAAATCACATGTATAAAGTAGCGTAAATACTATTACCTCAATCCAAATAGCGGAAGTAACAACAAGGTTGTGGATTCCCATCAACACCAACGGCAAAGTTGAGTGTAGAAATCGTAACCCTAACTTATCACTTACTCGTCATAAGATTCCTGCAACATGAGACATTGCAGCCACAGAGGGTCAGTACATTGAATGTACTGGCAATTTCACACTGTAGAGCAATGCTGAATAATGACTATCACTACATGCATATTTGGCTGGTGGAAAGCTCTAAGTTTATTTTTGCATAAAGCCAATTTTTCCCTACAACAAAGGAATGTATTTTATTTAACTAGAAAGTTTGTTGAAAGTATTGAGAAGGTTCCTCCAACTCAATCCCAATTAAAAGTGAACAACCCAACAAATTAATTAAGTAGAGTGATGAGATCAACACGATAATTCAAGAACCAGATACTCAAGATGTCCATAACCGGGGACACGGCTAACCATGATTAGTTTGTACACTCTGCAGAGGTTTGCGCACTTTTCCCCACAAGACTCGATCTCCTCCGTTGGATTTCTCGCACTACATGGTGTTTGAGAAACGGATGACCGAGACACAGTCTTTCAGAAGCACTAACTCTTTACTCTGGGTGGACAGTTACACCTACTTTCCCCTACATCTGCGAGCCCACCACTGAAAGAGGTCATGCAACATACTCAACTATGCTAGAGCCCATAATAGCTTGTGGCTGCACACGGAAGTTTCTAGCATGAATAATCTTATGATCCCTTTGAGCCTGGGTGGTATTCCATAGGGTGATCACAAGGGTACTCCGGGATCCCCTTGGGCAAGCACTGGGTTCTCCAGGTGCCCGGGCAAACCACTGGGTGCTCCAGGGTGCCCCAACCAATCCACCCAGATGTGTATTAAAGTTGCCACCTTAAGTTAAACCTTAGTTAACAATAACTCTCACATCTTTCATAAATTCTCTCAAACCAATCCACGTCTACGAGCATAGCATAGCGGTATAAGCATAACGTAGAAGTAACTCCCAAGGGGTTGATATAAAGGACAATAGGTTCTACCTCATCAACTACTTCCCAATACCCACATGTTATCGATCCTACTCATGCAATGTTTGAGGGTTGAAACTAATGCATAAAAACTGGGTAATAAAGGGATATGATCAAAGTGTGAACTTGCCTCGTACTGTTGATGAAGATGATTCGCACTCATAACTCCTGATAGTTCTACTCGTCACACTCTGGTCAATCTATCGTAAACAAGCAATTTCATACATAAGCACTCACTCAAAAGATCGGAAAGAACGAAGAAAACAATTCGGAAAGCTTCAAAACCAAGCAAATAACTCTTGCAACTAAAAACAATTTCTAACAGTAAAAAAATTCGGTGGATTTGGCCTTATCAGAAAGTTTAGGTCAAGAGCTTCGATTTGCGAAAATAATCAACTCAAACGGAGTTATAAAACTCAAGTTACGATCAAACGAAGTTCAAATACAAATCTGTTTGAATTCAAATTTTAAAACTTTCAAAAATATGTTTAAGTTGTTTTACTGGATAGAGGGGATCATAACAAAGAAGTGGGCGTTGGATTCGTCCCCCCCCCCCCCCCCCCCCCCCCCCCCCCCCCCCCCCCCCCCCCCCCCCCCCCCCCCCCCCCCCCCCCCCCCCCCCCCCCCCCCCCCCCCCCCCCCCCCCCCCCCCCCCCCCCCCCCCCCCCCCCCCCCCCCCCCCCCCCCCCCCCCCCCCCCCCCCCCCCCCCCCCCCCCCCCCCCCCCCCCCCCCCCCCCCCCCCCCCCCCCCCCCCCCCCCCCCCCCCCCCCCCCCCCCCCCCCCCCCCCCCCCCCCCCCCCCCCCCCCCCCCCCCCCCCCCCCCCCCCCCCCCCCCCCCCCCCCCCCCCCCCCCCCCCCCCCCCCCCCCCCCCCCCCCCCCCCCCCCCCCCCCCCCCCCCCCCCCCCCCCCCCCCCCCCCCCCCCCCCCCCCCCCCCCCCCCCCCCCCCCCCCCCCCCCCCCCCCCCCCCCCCCCCCCCCCCCCCCCCCCCCCCCCCCCCCCCCCCCCCCCCCCCCCCCCCCCCCCCCCCCCCCCCCCCCCCCCCCCCCCCCCCCCCCCCCCCCCCCCCCCCCCCCCCCCCCCCCCCCCCCCCCCCCCCCCCCCCCCCCCCCCCCCCCCCCCCCCCCCCCCCCCCCCCCCCCCCCCCCCCCCCCCCCCCCCCCCCCCCCCCCCCCCCCCCCCCCCCCCCCCCCCCCCCCCCCCCCCCCCCCCCCCCCCCCCCCCCCCCCCCCCCCCCCCCCCCCCCCCCCCCCCCCCCCCCCCCCCCCCCCCCCCCCCCCCCCCCCCCCCCCCCCCCCCCCCCCCCCCCCCCCCCCCCCCCCCCCCCCCCCCCCCCCCCCCCCCCCCCCCCCCCCCCCCCCCCCCCCCCCCCCCCCCCCCCCCCCCCCCCCCCCCCCCCCCCCCCCCCCCCCCCCCCCCCCCCCCCCCCCCCCCCCCCCCCCCCCCCCCCCCCCCCCCCCCCCCCCCCCCCCCCCCCCCCCCCCCCCCCCCCCCCCCCCCCCCCCCCCCCCCCCCCCCCCCCCCCCCCCCCCCCCCCCCCCCCCCCCCCCCCCCCCCCCCCCCCCCCCCCCCCCCCCCCCCCCCCCCCCCCCCCCCCCCCCCCCCCCCCCCCCCCCCCCCCCCCCCCCCCCCCCCCCCCCCCCCCCCCCCCCCCCCCCCCCCCCCCCCCCCCCCCCCCCCCCCCCCCCCCCCCCCCCCCCTGCAATGTTTGAGGGTTGAAACTAATGCATAAAAACTGGGTAATAAAGGGATATGATCAAAGTGTGAACTTGCCTCGTACTGTTGATGAAGATGATTCGCACTCGTAACTCCTGATAGTTCTACTCGTCACACTCCGGTCAATCTATCGTAAACAAGCAATTTCATACATAAGCACTCACTCAAAAGATCGGAAAGAACAAAGAAAACAATTCGAAAAGCTTCAAAACCAAGCAAATAACTCTTGCAATTGAAAAAATTTCTAACAGTACCAAAATTCGGTGGATTTGGCCTTATCAGAAAGTTTAGGTCAAGAGCTTCGATTTGCAAAAAGAATCAACTCAAACGGAGTTATAAAACTCAAGTTACGATCAAATGAAGTTCAAATACAAATCTATTTGAATTCAAATTTTAAAACTTTCAAAAATATGTTTAAATTGTTTTACTGGATAGAGGGGATCATAACGAAGAAGTGGGCGTTGGATTCGTTGGATTTGGACTGACGGGTAAAAAGTAGTGAGGGTTTGAAAATCCGGGATTAATCTGTAAATAAAATATTCACGGATGGGTCCCTGGCCAAAAATAAACAGGAAAAAGAAAAAGAAAAGCTCTACCGAGTGAACGTTCGCTGCCAAACGCTAACTAACGAAAACCGTTCGCTAAAGAGATCTAAACGGAAAACGTCCGCTACATAATAAAACAAAACGGTTTTTTTTTAAACGATCTGGACCGGTCGGCTCTGGTGAACTCGAGGGCGGTGGCCCCGGGGTCGGCGACGACGGGCAAAGATGGCGTGGGGCGGCGCAGCAGGCGGCAGAGCGGCGAGGTGGACTACGGCGGCGCAGGCGGCGTCTAGCGGCGGCGACGGCGCGGTTGGCGAAGTGCGGCAGCGGCGGCGGCGAGATGCGGCGCGGGACGGCTGCGAGGAGAGGAGGGGGTCGGGGCCCTCGGTATTTAAAGGCAGATGGGGCCAGGTCGGGCTTGGAGGAGGGGCAAGGGAGGCGGCGGCGGTGTCCGTGGCGACCACGGCGGCGGCGCTGGCGTGCGGGCGGCGGTCTCCTGCTCGGGCGGAGGAAGGCGGTGCGGCTGGGCTGGGCCCGGCTGGAGCTGGGCCGGCCCAGTCGGGGGAGAAGTTTTTTAAAAAAAAAATACAGACAGATAAAGAAATAAAACAAAAAGAGATAAAAACAAAACATAATATAGGCATATTATATATCAAAAAATTTAGAAAAAGATTTTCTACAACTTGAACATTTTTCTAGCATCAAATAAAATCCACAAAAATTCAAATAAATCAAACAGTGCTACAGCTCTAATAAAATCCAATAAACCCCCCCCCCCCCCCCCCCCCCCCCCCCCCCCCCCCCCCCCCCCCCCCCCCCCCCCCCCCCCCCCCCCCCCCCCCCCCCCCCCCCCCCCCCCCCCCCCCCCCCCCCCCCCCCCCCCCCCCCCCCCCCCCCCCCCCCCCCCTCCTTTTATTCCCTCTCATTTAACTTTCAAAAGTTTCAAATTTCACTCACTTTCAGTCAATCAATCACACAACAATCAAACAAACAATCAAAACTATTTATTTAATATAACATTCCAAAATTTAGAATTTTGGGATGTTACACTATAAGAAACAAGAATAAAAGATAGGCCCTTCGCAGAGGGAAGTAGAGGTTGTCATGTGCTTTTATGGTCGAATGCACAAAATCTTAATGCGAAAGAACGTCACTTTATATTGCCACTTGTGATATGGACCTTTATTATGCAGTCCGTCGCTTTTATTTCTGCCACATCACAAGATCGTATAAAGCTTATTTTCTCCACACTAATAAATCATACATATTTAGAGAGCAATTTTTATTGCTTGCAACAATGACAACTTACTTGAAGGATCTTACTCAATCCATAGGTAGATATGGTGGACTCTCATGGCAAAACTGGGTTTAAGGATATTTGGAAGCACAAGTAGTATCTCTACTTGGTGCAAAGAATTTGGCTAGCATGAGGGGGAAAGGCAAGCTCAACATGTTGGATGATCCATGACAATATACTTTATTACGGATATAAGAAAACATAACCCATTACGTTGTCTTCCTTGTCCAACATCAACTTTTTAGCATGTCATATTTTAATGAGTGCTCACAATCATAAAAGATGTCCAAGATAATATATTTATATGTGAAAACCTCTCTTTCTTTTTACTTCCTATTAATTGCAACGATGACCAAAACTATGTTTGTCAACTCTCAACAACTTTTATTCATCATACTCTTTATATGTGAAGTCATTACTCTTCATAAGATCAATATGGTCTCTTTATTTCCCTTTTTTATTCTTTCTCTTTTTCTTTTATTCCCTCAAGATCATAGCAAAATAATCAAGCCCTTGACTCAAAACTAATCTTTATTATATATAGCTCACGGACTCGATTACATAGAAGGATCATAAAGCAAAACTCAAAACTAGATCATACTAAAACTTTATTCTACTAGATCAAAATATTATCAAAAGGATCGAACTAAGAAAAAGGTAAAGATATGAGTGTGATGATGATACGATACCGGGGCACCTCCCCCAAGCTTGGCAGTTGCCAAGGGGAGTGCCCATACCCAATACTCAGTTCTCTTTTGTTGGTGAAGAAGATGGTGGTGATGATGGAGTGTCGCACATCGAGCATAGAAGATCCTCCAATTTGCGGATAATGCCCTTGAGTGCGGTGATATGCTCCTTCAACAAAATATTTTCACGTGTGAGATACTTGTTTTGTATGCGAGCTAACTCAATCATCTTGAAAGCTTCAATCTCAGTTGGGGTAAGAAGGTTGTAATGAGGTTGAAGGATGTCTTCTTCTTCTGCTGCCGGAGCTTGATCCTCAATGGCCTTCTTGATCCTATCATCCTTGTTGATCTCCCCGGGTTCTTCTCTCTTCAGCTCTATCTTCATTAGCCAAGCATCGTTGCCCTTATTGTTGGAGGAGGAGGACGACATGATGCCTGGCCTTGATAACTCTGACAGAAAACAGCTCGAAACAAAAACAGAGGATATTTGCGTGGTACGGTGGTCAAAACCTTCGGGAGATTATATAATGATTTTTTACCGATCAAGAGAAGTATCGTGCAAGAAAACGGAGTCCGGAGAGCACACGAGGTGCCCACGAGGCAGGGGGCGCGCCCAGGGGGGTAGGGCGCGCCCTCCACCCTCGTGGATGCCTCGTGTCCTTCCCGGACTACTTCTTATTTTCCTATTTTCTTAAATATTCTAAAATGGAGAAAAATTGCCATTAGAACTGTTTTGGAGTCGGTTTACTTACCGTACCACATACCTATTCCTTTTCAGAGTCTGAAACATTCTGGAAAGTGTCCCTTATGTATTCCTCCGGGGTTACGGTTTCAATAACATTAGTTTCAACATTTATGGGATTACCTGAGATATAATGTTTGATTCTTTGACCGTTCACCACCTTCGGATTTGTGCCTTCGAAGTTGTTGATTTTTATGGCACCGGAACGATAGACCTCCTCGATAACGTAAGGACCTTCCCATTTAGAGAGGAGTTTTCCTGCAAAAAATCTTAAACGAGAGTTTGATACGTCTCCAACGTATCTATAATTTTTGATTGCTCCATGCTATTATATATTCTGTTTTGGATGTTTAATGGGCTTTATTATACACTTTTATATTATTTTTGGGACTAACCTATTAACCCAAGGCCCAGTGCAAATTGCTGTTTTTTTGCCTATTTCAGTGTTTCGCAGAAAAGGAATATCAAACGGAGTCCAAATGGAATGAAACCTTCGGGAGCGTGATTTTTGGAACAAACGTGATCTAGAGGACTTGGAGTGGACGTCAATCAATCAACGAGGAGACCACGAGGCAGGGGGCGCGCCTACCCCCCCCCCCCCCCCCCCCCCCCCCCCCCCCCCCCCCCCCCCCCCCCCCCCCCCCCCCCCCCCCCCCCCCCCCCCCCCCCCCCCCCCCCCCCCCCCCCCCCCCCCCCCCCCCCCCCCCCCCCCCCCCCCCCCCCCCCCCCCCCCCCCCCCCCCCCCCCCCCCCCCCCCCCCCCCCCCCCCCCCCCCCCCCCCCCCCCCCCCCCCCCCCCCCCCCCCCCCCCCCCCCCCCCCCCCCCCCCCCCCCCCCCCCCCCCCCCCCCCCCCCCCCCCCCCCCCCCCCCCCCCCCCCCCCCCCCCCCCCCCCCCCCCCCCCCCCCCCCCCCCCCCCCCCCCCCCCCCCCCCCCCCCCCCCCCCCCCCCCCCCCCCCCCCCCCCCCCCCCCCCCCCCCCCCCCCCCCCCCCCCCCCCCCCCCCCCCCCCCCCCCCCCCCCCCCCCCCCCCCCCCCCCCCCCCCCCCCCCCCCCCCCCCCCCCCCCCCCCCCCCCCCCCCCCCCCCCCCCCCCCCCCCCCCCCCCCCCCCCCCCCCCCCCCCCCCCCCCCCCCCCCCCCCCCCCCCCCCCCCCCCCCCCCCCCCCCCCCCCCCCCCCCCCCCCCCCCCCCCCCCCCCCCCCCCCCCCCCCCCCCCCCCCCCCCCCCCCCCCCCCCCCCCCCCCCCCCCCCCCCCCCCCCCCCCCCCCCCCCCCCCCCCCCCCCCCCCCCCCCCCCCCCCCCCCCCCCCCCCCCCCCCCCCCCCCCCCCCCCCCCCCCCCCCCCCCCCCCCCCCCCCCCCCCCCCCCCCCCCCCCCCCCCCCCCCCCCCCCCCCCCCCCCCCCCCCCCCCCCCCCCCCCCCCCCCCCCCCCCCCCCCCCCCCCCCCCCCCCCCCCCCCCCCCCCCCCCCCCCCCCCCCCCCCCCCCCCCCCCCCCCCCCCCCCCCCCCCCCCCCCCCCCCCCCCCCCCCCCCCCCCCCCCCCCCCCCCCCCCCCCCCCCCCCCCCCCCCCCCCCCCCCCCCCCCCCCCCCCCCCCCCCCCCCCCCCCCCCCCCCCCCCCCCCCCCCCCCCCCCCCCCCCCCCCCCCCCCCCCCCCCCCCCCCCCCCCCCCCCCCCCCCCCCCCCCCCCCCCCCCCCCCCCATCAAGAGAATTAAACCATATTTTAGCATCACCCTTTAATGAGAACAGAAATATTTTAAGAATATAAAAGTAGCGAGTTCTCTCATCATTAGTGAATAGGGTGGCTATATCATTTAATTTAGTAAGATGTGCCACAACAGTTTCAGATTCATAGCCATAGAAAGGATAAGATTCAACCAAAGTAATTATCTCAGGGTCGACAGAGAATTCATAATCCTTATCAGTAACAAAGATAGGTGAAGTAGCATAAGCAGGGTCATATTTCATTCTAGCATTCAGAGTTTTTTGTTTCAGCTTAGCTAATAATTTCTTAAGATCACTTCTATCATTGCAAGCAAGAAAGTCTCTAGCAGTTTCTTCATCCATAACATAGCCCTCAGGCACAACAGGTAATTCATATTTAGGGGGAGAATCTTCATCATCACTTTCATCAATATTATCAGTTTCAATAATTTCATTCTCTCTAGCCCTAGCAAGTTGTTCATCAAGAAATTCACCAAGTGGCACAGTAGTATCAAGCATAGAAGTAGTTTCATCATAAGTATCAAGCATAGCAGAAGTGGCATCATCAATAACATGCGACATATCAGAATTAATAGCAGAAGCAGGTTTAGGTGTCGCAAGCTTACTCAAAACAGAAGGTGAATCAAGTGCAGAGCTAGATGGCAGTTCCTTACCTCCCCTCGTAGTTGAGGGATAAATTTTAGTTTTCTCGTCTTTCAAGTTCTTCATATGACCAGCAGATATAAATCCCAAGTGACTCAAAGAATAGAGCTATGCTCCCAGGCAACGGCGCCAGAAAATAGTCTTGATAACCCACAAGTATAGGGGATCGCAACAGTTTTCGAGGATAGAGTATTCAACCCAAATTTATTGATTCGACACAAGGGGAGCCAAAGAATATTCTCAAGTATTAGAAGTTGAGTTGTCAATTCAACCACACCTGGATAACTTAGTATCTGCAGCAAAGTATTTAGTAGCAAAGTAGTATGGAAGTAACGGTAACGATAGCAAAAGTAATATTTTTGGGTTTTGTAGTGATTGTAACAGTAGCAACGGAAAAGTAAATAAGCAAAGAACAATATGTGAAAAGTTCGTAGGCATTGGATCGGTGATGGAGAATTATGCCGGATGTGGTTCATCATGTAATAGTCATAACATAGGGTGACACAGAACTAGCTCCAATTCATCAATGTATTGTAGGCATGTATTCCGAATATAGTCATACGTGCTTATGGAAAAGAACTTGCATGACATCTTTTGTCCTACCCTCCCGTGGCAGCGGGGTCCTAGCGGAAACTAAGGGATATTAAGGCCTCCTTTTAATAGAGTACTGGACCAAAGCATTAACACATAGTGAATACATGAACTTCTCAAACTACGGTCATCACCGGGAGTGGTCCCGATTATTGTCACTTCGGGGTTGCCGGATCATAACACATAGTAGGTGACTATAGACTTGCAAGATAGGATCAAGAACTCACATATATTCATGAAAACATAATAGGTTCAGATCTGAAATCATGTCACTCGGGCCCTAGTGACAAGCATTAAGCATAGCAAAGTCATAGCAACATCAATCTCAGAACATAGTGGATACTAGGGATCAAACCCTAACAAAACTAACTCGATTACATGATAAATCTCATCCAACCCATCACCGTCCAGCAAGCCTACGATGGAATTACTCACGCACGGCGGTGAGCATCATGAAATTGGTGATGAAGGATGGTTGATGATGACGATGGCGATGGATTCCCCTCTCCGGAGCCCCGAACGGACTCCAGATCAGCCCTCCCGAGAGAGTTTAGGGCTTGGCGGCGGCTCCGTATCGTAGAACGCGATGAATCCTACTCTCTGATTTTTTTTCTCCCCGAACACGAATATATGGAGTTGGAGTTGAGGTCGGTGGAGCTCCAGGGGGCCCACGAGGCAGGGGGCGCGCCCAGGGGGCAGGCGCACCCCCCACCCTCGTGGAAAGGGTGTGGGCCCCCTGGCCTTGATTCTTTCGCCAGTATTTTTTATTATTTCCAAAAATAATCTCCGTGAAGTTTCAGGTCATTCCGAGAACTTTTGTTTCTGCACAAAGATAACACCATGGCAATTCTGCTGAAAACAGCGTCAGTCCGGGTTAGTTCCATTCAAATCATGCAAGTTAGAGTCCAAAACAAGGGCAAAAGTGTTTGGAAAAGTAGATACGACGGAGACGTATCAGTGCTCGATCCCAGTGACAGTAGGGGAAACGACACGTATTGTATTGTTGCCATCGAGGATAAAAAGATGGGGTTTATATCATATTGCATGAGTTTATCCCTCTACATCATGTCATCTTGCTTAAAGCGTTACTCCGTTCTTATGAACTTAATACTCTGGATGCATGCTGGATAGCAGTCGATGTGTGGAGTAATAGTAGTAGATGCAGGCAGGAGTCGGTCTACTTGTCACGGACGTGATGCCTATATACATCACTACTAGAAAAAAACCCTGTTAGTGGCGCACCTATTTTGGCTATTAATGGCGCACTATAGGTGCGCCACTATTAACACGCCACTAGTAATAAATAGTAATGGCGCACCTCTGGTGCGCCATTACTATTCCAAATACTAGTGGCGCACCATGTGGTGCACCATTACTATTGCTACAGGTGCGCCACTACTAACCCTTAGGTGCTTCACTGGTATTCCGTCCAGGTGCGCCACTAATAGCCTTATAGGTGCGCCACTAGTAATAAAGGAAGGTGCGCCACTAATAAGGGCTGAAATGCGCCACTAGTAATGTATTTGGAAAACAAAAAAAATCCAAATATACAGAAAACAACCTATAAGGAAAAATAATTTAAAAACAAAAAATGAAATAGAATCATATTTTTTATTATAGTAAGAATATTACAATGTCTTTACAAGTATCCAATAAAAGGAAAATTGCAAGGAAATAAAAGAAAATCCTAAAACTAATCTTCTAGTAATCTTTTCTTCTTTTTCTTCACTTTATCCCTGCAAAGTGTAACAAAATAAACAGAAAGACAAAAAACTATTTATAACCGATGAAAGTTGGAAGTGGATATGCTTTAATAGAAGGCTAGTACATTAAAATACATACAAATTACTTTCAAAATAGTAACTACCAATATATTTGAAGTGTTTACATTGGATACTTGCAAAATTTGCGAATAAATATATTTGTGGTATTTACAAGTATATTTACAAATATACTTGCTACTCACCACTACTGTCTCCCCTTTCTTTGGGGATGGGCCATCTCCAACCCGCAAGTCCTGTAATTTCTCGTGAGAATTGTGAACCTAACAAATTTGAACATGTGAGCATTATGTATAAACCATTGAATGGCAGTGTAAGCACCTTGTACTGTAGGCCTGATTCTGTTTCAGTGTAATCTGGATAACTCATTTTGGTATTTCCATAATCCTTGCCGCGAAGTGCTGGCACTATAATTGCAACATCAAAGAGTAAGGCGTGATTGCAAGTTTTACTTATGAACATATTGCTGGCACTATTATGTACACAATGGTGACCATAATAAACTGAAGTACACATAGAAACAGTGGATGCAATCATCACAGAACCACACAATTTACATCTTAACACAACAGAAGAAACAAAATGGCATGTATTAAATATTTGATGCCTTGTTGAGTGAGTCATTGACTATGGGTAGAGACATTCCTGATGCTGACATGTGGTTCATCAGACAATGGAAGAAGAAAGAGAGTAGACAGTTCCCACTCGATGAAGAAAAAATGAAACATTCTCAGTTTATAAACTGGATTTTTTCTGTCAGTTTATACTGTTAATTAGTAATAAAAACAGATCATTATAGTTCTCTAGAAGTCATGCTCTTGTTCATGGCCTGAATGAATAATCTAGTAGTTCCTCTTCCTCATGGTGGACTGAGGTCTCCTCATATCTGTGTACTTTCTAAAACATATTCAAAAGCTCAATTGAAGGAAGCCTGCTGAACATGTTCAAAACAAAAAATTACAAAAAGCTGGACCGTTGAAAATGTTGTATATGCCCACAAGGAATTAATACATTTTGTATTCAGCCCAAGTCTGGACTCTAATATGTCATACTCTAATATTTCAAAACAAAAAATATTACAGAAAGATGGACCATTAAAAATCCCCTCGAGTCTGAAATCTAATATTTCATACTCACTTGGCACTCCCAGATCCCTAT
The DNA here is from genome assembly GCA_036873465.1 of Thinopyrum obtusiflorum. Classification (NCBI taxonomy): domain Eukaryota; kingdom Viridiplantae; phylum Streptophyta; class Magnoliopsida; order Poales; family Poaceae; genus Thinopyrum; species Thinopyrum obtusiflorum. The sequence continues at coordinate 5,066 of JAAAWM010009273.1, read as the reverse complement.
TATGAACTCTCTGTATTTATCTCAAAATATAAGGAAGCGGCAGGGTGCAGTCTTAGGTTCTAACTTGACATCAGCTGTCAATAATATGCAAGATTGAACAACCTTGAAGCAGAGTATATGAATGATTCAAATTACTCACAGCATAATTTGAACAATGAAAGTAAGATTAATATGAGAAGAAAGTGGCAGGTCATTATCATTCATCATAAACACAAACACTGCAATCTACTACAGAATTTACAGAACTTGTTCATAGATTCTTAATTCATATCAGGCAATGTTTTCCAGAGCCAAATAGGCATGCATCTTTCTAAATCAAATAGGAATGCTAAACAGAGCCGTGCATCTCATTTTAGTGGCTCCTGTACTACTACGTCAACACTTAGGTGAATCATCATTTGCTTTGCAAAAGAAAAGAGACAGGACTAAATTGAGGTTTCGAAGGAAGAAATAGACTGAAAAACTGCTACCTTTAATGGAGACGAGGAGGCGGGGCTTGGGGTCATCGGAGCAGCCAGGCCGCCACGCGGGAGGGGAGACATGGACACCAGCTGGTGTAGTAGGGTGGCGGAGAGCCGTCAAGGTCACCTCAGTGCCAGATCGACTCAGACGACGACGCACAGGAGCTGCTCCTGGCCGGCGCACGCGGGAATCCCCGGTGGCACAGACGGGCAGCATCGGCGCCTGAGGCTCACGCGGGAGCAGTGGGGACGGAGGGTAGCACCTGGTGGCAGGGCGACTGGTGGGACGGTGGCACCGGCGCAGGAGCAGATGCGGCGGCGCCGTCCCCACCTGCTACTGGTGCTGCTAGGGTTTTGCGGTGCCTGCTGGATCCCTCGGTGCACCGGCTGCGAGCACGGGAGGACGGCAAAGAGAGGCTGGGGCGGGCGGCGGGAGGTGACGGCCCTGTCATCCACGGGTAGGGCCGGGATCCGGCGGTGGCCGCCTGTACCTGGCCGCGGCTGGATGGGGGATCCAGATGCGGCACATCTCGCAGGTCCGCCGCTGGCTAGATGCTTGGGGGAGAGGGGGCGCGACGGGGGGATCTGGCTGGGCGTGGCAGAGGGTGGGGCGGGGGTGGGCCGACGGCTCTGTGGGTTGGACGGGGCCGGCGGCGGCGGTGCACTGTGGAAGAAGGTGGGGGAGATGGGGCGAAGAAGGTGGGGGCGCGGGGGCTGGGTGGGTGGTTAGGGGCGGACGGTGCGGTGCCGGTACTGGGGTGGCGCACCTAGGTGTGGTGCGCCATTACTAAGTCTGGGCAGATTTAGTAATGGCGCACCACATCTAGGTGCGCCACTATGCCCATCTGCCCAGACTTAGTAATGGCACACCACACCTAGGTGCGCCACTGCTACCTAAAATAATAGTGGCGCACCTGGCTGTGGTGCGCCATTGGTAAGCCTGGGGAGGGGGTGGACTCAGAAAAAAATAGCAATGGCGCACCGTGTGTGTGGTGCGCCATTAGTAATATAGAGATTAGTGGCGCACCCATGTGTGGTGCGCCATTGCTATTTAGCAGTGGCGCACCACATACATAGTGCGCCACTAATGTCTATATTAGCTATAGCCCTTTTTCTAGTAGTGCGTGGAGCCCAAGACGGCGTCACCACCAGAGCCTTTGGCAGGCGAAGACCACCTTTAGTCAGGATAACTTGTACTAGTTGTCTCCCTTCAAATTTGGCCGTTGTGGCATCCCTTCCCGCCAGCATTTGGGAAGAGGACCATGGCCACTATAAATAGGGCTAGCCACCACAGTAGGAGGGGGGCCGAGAGGCAACTGATCCGAGGCCATTCAGATCATCCTCAACCACACAAGCTCACCGAGCACAAGAGCGCCTCTCCTCAGGAGGCAGTTCTTCCCCTGTACTAGTTCTTCCTCAGCCCAAGAGGCAATCCACCACACCACACTGGAGTAGGGTATTACACCACATCGGTGGCCCGAACCAGTATAAATCTTGTGTCCCTTTGTTCTTCGAGTTCGATGCGCTGAGCCTTGAGATTGCGGTGAGGGAGAGTGCTTGGGGAAGGAGAGATCTTCGTGCGCACCCCAGTGTTCGAACCTCGAGGGTTTTGCCGGAACCCGAAATCCGACATTTGGCGCGCCAGGTAGGGGTGCGCCGAAGCCTTCCTCCGCCGATCCACGTCCCATCGCTCCATCGCATCCATGTCGGACGCGCGTCGAGCCCGCGCTGAGCGCCAGGCCACCCTCGCCGCCCGTGTCGCTCAGACAGCCCCTGTCGGTGGGCCTCCCCGTCGTTCCCCGTCACCCGCCGCCACCGGTCCGGTGGGAAACGAGCAACAAGCGTCCTCGCTGCACCCCTCGGTGCGGCGGGGTGGCCGTACCGCCACTCCGTCGCTGACCCCAGCCGGCTCATCGTCTCACGCTCGTCGCGCTCCCACGGACGCGCAGGCCGCGCTGCTCATGGCACGCGAGCTCCTGCGCTACCGCCCGGTCGACGACCTCTATGAGGACTGGTTGGACCACATCGCCGAGCTCGTCAGCGCCGCTGGGGGCTCCCCCACACCCTCCCTCTCGCTGCCTCGCCCTCTGCCAGCTACGGGCGACGTAGCTCACGGAGCACCTCCACCACCTCCGCACCAAGACGGCGCTCTGGCGCCAAGGTGCGTGCCCCCCCGGCGTGACCCACCCCGTCGGGCGCCCGCGCGAGAAGAAGGAAGCTGCCAAGAAGTTCCCCGGCCGCAAGAGAATGCTCCCGTGCTCCCAGCACCACCGTGACAAGACCGCGTGCTGCCTGCAGTGGCGGCGCGGGGAAATCAGGGGCAGGCTCCGCATCAGCAAAGGGCCCCGGTGGCCACAGCAGGCTGCTGCGCCTTCACTCCGGAGCTGCGTAGCATCGTCTGGCCGGGCAAGTTCAAGCCAGACCTGCCTCCTCGCTATGACGGCACCCCCGACCCTGCGGAGTTCTTGCAGCTCTACGACCTGAGCATCGAGGCGGCCAACGGCGACGAGAAAGTCATGGCGAATTGGTTCCCCATGGCTCTTAAGGATGGTGCTCGCTCGTGGTTCTTGAACCTGCCCCCGGGCTCGATCTCCTTCTGTGATGAGATGCGCAACCGCTTCATCGCCAACTTCCAAGGCACTTGCGACCGCCCTCTGGCCGCGGGTGACCTGCACCGCATCAAGCAGTAGCCAGGAGAGACCTTGCAGAAGTACATCCAGCGCTTCAACAGCGTTCATCTCAAGATCCCCAAGGTGACGGATGAGGCCATCATTTCCGTGTTTTCTGATGGCGTCCGCGACATCAAGATGAAGGAGGAGCTCGCCATCCGCGAGGAGTTATGCATGGCTCTGGAGCTGTTCAACATGGCGACCAAGTGCGCGAGAGCCAAGGAGGGGCGCCTTTCCCTCCTCGAGCTCCCAACTACCGACCCGGAGGAGAAGAAAGCCAAGGCCAAGGACGCGAAGCGCAAGGGAGTGGCCGTGCTCGCAGCAGAGCCAGATACGAAGCGCGGCTGGGACCATCCCGAGTCGTCCAAAAGCAGCCGACCGTTCTGCGCCTTCCACAACGTACACAGCCACAACACCAATGACTGTCAAGAGCTCAGGGCCATTCGAGATGGACGCTTCGGTCGACGCCCCGAGCACAATGACCGGGGCTACGGCCAAGGAGGAGGACGAGGCGGAGGACGCTGGGATGATCGCGGCCCCCGCCAGGAGTGGCGCGACCGGCCTCGCGAGGACCGCTAGCAGGACCAGCCTCGTGAGGGTGCCTGGAGGGATCAGTCTTGCGAGGACCACCCTCAGGGCAACGCTGGTCTTCCTCCGCTGCCGCCACCACTAAGAAGGAACAACGACCACCATCAGGACGAGGGGGTTGGGTGCTTCCAGGAACCGCGTGCTATCGCCTGCATCTTGGGCGGAGCTCAGGCCCCAGCATCTCAGCGTATCTTCAAGCAGTTTGCTCGCGAGGTGAACGCAGCCCTTCCCAAGCTTGAGGCCATGCGCCCGCTCAGGTGGTCCAAGTGCGCCATCACTTTTAGCTCGGTAGACCAGCTCCAGTGCGCGGCCACTGCTGGCGCCCTCCCGATGCTCTGCTCACCCGTCATCAGCAACGTACAAGTCACAAAGACCCTCATTGACGACGGTGCAGGGCTTAACGTCCTGTCCATTGAGACATTCGACAGCCTCCAAGTGCCATACAATCAGCTTCAGCCCACCAAGCCCTTCTCGGGAGTGACTGACGGCTCCACCACCCTGATAGGGCAGGTCCGCCTCCCTGTCACCTTCGGACAGTGCGACAACGACCGCACCGAGCTCATCGACTTTGACGTTGCTCACATCCGTCTACCGTACAATGCCATCCTCGGGTATCCGGCCCTGGCCAAGTTCATGGCAGTAACCCACCACGGCTACAACGTCCTCAAGATGCCAGGAAGCGGCGGGATCATCACAGTCCCCTGCGAAGAAAGAGATGCGGTGTGCTCCCTCGAGCGTGCCTTCCAAGCCGCAGCAATCGAAGACCCTGACAGCAAGGGCGAGTACCCTCCTGAAGCCACCCCCAATAAGAAGAAGCAACTACTCCGTGCAGGGCCTCAGGGGAGCGGCGCCTCTAGCGGTGCCACATCAGGATCGGCGCTGATGACCCACAAGTATAGGGGATCTATCGTAGTCCTTTCGATAAGTAAGAGTGTCAGACCCAACGAGGAGCAGAAGGAAATGACAAGCAGTTTTCAGTAAGGTATTCTCTGCAAGCACTGAAATTATCGGTAAGAGATAGTTTTATGATAAGGTAATTTGTAACGGGCAACAAGTAATGAAAGTAAATAAGGTGCAGCAAGATGGCCCAATCCTTTTTGTAGCAAAGGACAAGCCTGGACAAACTCTTATATGAAGGAAAACGCTCCCGAGGACACATGGGAATTATCGTCAAGTTAGTTTTCATCACGCTCATATGATTCGCGTTCGTTACTTTGATAATTTGATATGTGGGTGGACCGGTGCTTGGGTACTGCCCTTTCTTGGACAAGCATCCCACTTATGATTAACCCCTAAAGCATCCGCAACTACAAAAGAAGTATTAAGGTAAACCTAACCATAGCATGAA
>JAAAWM010009272.1:0-21326 GCA_036873465.1 Thinopyrum obtusiflorum | reverse complement strand
AGGGGGAACAGGGAGCAAGGCGCTACTATAGTTACTGGCGAGATCGACGTGAGGTTCTGAAGAAAACGACACTGACGACTGAAACTGATCACTGAAACTCTGAACTTGACAGTAACAGTGCACGCCAGCTGTTCGACGAAATGTTTTGGGCACGAGGTTATTTTATAAAAACAGAAAACGTTTCGGTTAGAAATACGCCAACCCCAAAGGAACACGTATTTTGCCCGAAGGCGTTTTCAGAAAACGGTTCGAATAAGAAGGGGAGAGGCTGACGAGGGGGTCCCACCCGTCAGGTTTAAAACTTTGAAACCGAGCGCACCGGCGCCCGAGGGCCGCGGTGGTCGCCGGCGGCGATCCACGGCGAGGTAGGGGGAAAGGAGGGTACCTACGGACTCACCGAGCTCTCCCGCACATGTGGGTGGTGGAGTTGGTCGTCGGCGAGCACCACGTCGACGGCAGCCTCCACTCCGGCGGACAGTGGTTCGGGCGGTTATGGATCTTCGCCGAGGAGGGCTGCAGACGCCAAATTGAGGCTAGGGTCAGAAGAGTGGGAGCACTAGGAGGCTACTGGCAAGGTTTGGGAGGCGGGGGTGCCCTCACCGGAGAGAATCGTGCCGGAGCCCGAAGCGGATCGGGGCGGCCGGAGTCGGGGACGAAGGCCTCCTCGAGGTCCTCCTAGTGGCTGGGCGCGGCTCTGGTGAGGTGTAGGGGTGGTGCTGGGTCGAAGGCGAGCTCGGGGTCGCTATTTATAGCCGGCCCGAGGCGGTTGCCGAAAACGGGATAACTCCGGCGGGCGATTACGGCGAGGCAGTGGTCGGGCTGGAGGTTTAGGTGATTGGGCATCATCGTGATGGTCCACTGGTTCCGTTCAAGGGCTAAATTTGGTAAGACTTGGGTGATACTCCAAGCTCTCGACGGAACGGCCTCACGGGCACGTCGGCGGCAGAGAGCGTGCTCTGCGCCTCTCAGGCCACGGCGACTGTGCTGCAGCACGCACGGGGAAGAAGATGGCCACGTGTAGGCTTCTGGTGGTGTGGGCGGTGCTGGACGGTGCCGTCGCTCGCTGCGCCTCTCTGGCAGCCGCAGCAAGTGCTGCTGCCGCCGCTCACGGGGCGATGCACCTCCGCCAGCTCACCGCCGACGCCCGCAACCGTCCAGGCGACCGTGCGGCGCGGTGGATAAGACCCCCCCCCCCCCCCCCCCCCCCCCCCCCCCCCCCCCCCCCCCCCCCCCCCCCCCCCCCCCCCCCCCCCCCCCCCCCCCCCCCCCCCCCCCCCCCCCCCCCCCCCCCCCCCCCCCCCCCCCCCCCCCCCCCCCCCCCCCCCCCCCCCCCCCCCCCCCCCCCCCCCCCCCCCCCCCCCCCCCCCCCCCCCCCCCCCCCCCCCCCCCCCCCCCCCCCCCCCCCCCCCCCCCCCCCCCCCCCCCCCCCCCCCCCCCCCCCCCCCCCCCCCCCCCCCCCCCCCCCCCCCCCCCCCCCCCCCCCCCCCCCCCCCCCCCCCCCCCCCCCCCCCCCCCCCCCCCCCCCCCCCCCCCCCCCCCCCCCCCCCCCCCCCCCCCCCCCCCCCCCCCCCCCCCCCCCCCCCCCCCCCCCCCCCCCCCCCCCCCCCCCCCCCCCCCCCCCCCCCCCCCCCCCCCCCCCCCCCCCCCCCCCCCCCCCCCCCCCCCCCCCCCCCCCCCCCCCCCCCCCCCCCCCCCCCCCCCCCCCCCCCCCCCCCCCCCCCCCCCCCCCCCCCCCCCCCCCAGGTCATGGCAAGAGTTTAGTATAGGGCATTTTGAACAGGAAAGAATAAAACCTAATTTTCAATAAATTCTTTTAGTGAGGGAAAAGGACAAAATATCCAGAGAGTCTTTGTGTTGAACCAACACAAGTTGAAAAACCCTCAAGACCAGAATCAAGATTGAGAGGGGCTCAAAAAAAACATATTTGTCATAAAAAGATTTGAGAAGGAGAGTCCCTTTTTTAGAACAAAAAATCAAATAACCTCCTTTAAATCAAACAAAGAATTTGATAAAAATCAAACCAAAATTTTGGGGTGTTACAACACCTACCCCCTTAGGAAAAATCTCGTCCCCGAGATTTCAGTTGATCCTCAAATAGGTGTGGGTGCTCTGCCCGAAGAAAATCCTCTCTTTCCCATGTTGCTTCATCCTCGGTGTGATTGCTCCACTAAACCATGAAAAACTTAATTGTCTTCTGACGGGTCCTTCTTTCAGACTCCTCCAATATTTTTACTGGACGTTCCCTGTAGGTGAGGTCTGGTTGCACGTCAATGCTCTCATGAGATACGTGCTTTTCTGGGTTGCTTACACACTTCCTCAACTGTGAGATGTGGAACACGTCATGGACGTCTGACAGTTCTTCAGGTAGGTCTAGCTGGTAGGCCACCGTGCCTCTTCGTGCAACCACACAGAAGGGTCCAATAAATCATGGTGCTAGCTTTCCTTTAACTTTGAATCGCTGCATGCCCCGCATAGGGGATACTCTTAGATACACATATTCACCGGGTTCAAAACTGACTTCACGATGTCTCTGATCGTAATAACTCTTTTGTCGGCTCTGGGCTGTCTTGAGTCCATCCCTGATTAGTTTAACTTTCTCCTCAGCTTCCTTGAGCATGTCTGGGCCGCCCCCCCCCCCCCCCCCCCCCCCCCCCCCCCCCCCCCCCCCCCCCCCCCCCCCCCCCCCCCCCCCCCCCCCCCCCCCCCCCCCCCCCCCCCCCCCCCCCCCCCCCCCCCCCCCCCCCCCCCCCCCCCCCCCCCCCCCCCCCCCCCCCCCCCCCCCCCCCCCCCCCCCCCCCCCCCCCCCCCCCCCCCCCCCCCCCCCCCCCCCCCCCCCCCCCCCCCCCCCCCCCCCCCCCCCCCCCCCCCCCCCCCCCCCCCCCCCCCCCCCCCCCCCCCCCCCCCCCCCCCCCCCCCCCCCCCCCCCCCCCCCCCCCCCCCCCCCCCCCCCCCCCCCCCCCCCCCCCCCCCCCCCCCCCCCCCCCCCCCCCCCCCCCCCCCCCCCCCCCCCCCCCCCCCCCCCCCCCCCCCCCCCCCCCCCCCCCCCCCCCCCCCCCCCCCCCCCCCCCCCCCCCCCCCCCCCCCCCCCCCCCCCCCCCCCCCCCCCCCCCCCCCCCCCCCCCCCCCCCCCCCCCCCCCCCCCCCCCCCCCCCCCCCCCCCCCCCCCCCCCCCCCCCCCCCCCCCCCCCCCCCCCCCCCCCCCCCCCCCCCCCCCCCCCCCCCCCCCCCCCCCCCCCCCCCCCCCCCCCCCCCCCCCCCCCCCCCCCCCCCCCCCCCCCCCCCCCCCCCCCCCCCCCCCCCCCCCCCCCCCCCCCCCCCCCCCCCCCCCCCCCCCCCCCCCCCCCCCCCCCCCCCCCCCCCCCCCCCCCCCCCCCCCCCCCCCCCCCCCCCCCCCCCCCCCCCCCCCCCCCCCCCCCCCCCCCCCCCCCCCCCCCCCCCCCCCCCCCCCCCCCCCCCCCCCCCCCCCCCCCCCCCCCCCCCCCCCCCCCCCCCCCCCCCCCCCCCCCCCCCCCCCCCCCCCCCCCCCCCCCCCCCCCCCCCCCCCCCCCCCCCCCCCCCCCCCCCCCCCCCCCCCCCCCCCCCCCCCCCCCCCCCCCCCCCCCCCCCCCCCCCCCCCCCCCCCCCCCCCCCCCCCCCCCCCCCCCCCCCCCCCCCCCCCCCCCCCCCCCCCCCCCCCCCCCCCCCCCCCCCCCCCCCCCCCCCCCCCCCCCCCCCCCCCCCCCCCCCCCCCCCCCCCCCCCCCCCCCCCCCCCCCCCCCCCCCCCCCCCCCCCCCCCCCCCCCCCCCCCCCCCCCCCCCCCCCCCCCCCCCCCCCCCCCCCCCCCCCCCCCCCCCCCCCCCCCCCCCCCCCCCCCCCCCCCCCCCCCCCCCCCCCCCCCCCCCCCCCCCCCCCCCCCCCCCCCCCCCCCCCCCCCCCCCCCCCCCCCCCCCCCCCCCCCCCCCCCCCCCCCCCCCCCCCCCCCCCCCCCCCCCCCCCCCCCCCCCCCCCCCCCCCCCCCCCCCCCCCCCCCCCCCCCCCCCCCCCCCCCCCCCCCCCCCCCCCCCCCCCCCCCCCCCCCCCCCCCCCCCCCCCCCCCCCCAAAGGATTTATCCAGGCCAGCTCCTCACCTTGGGGTTCACCAGTATTATTTGTCAAGAAAAAGGATGGGACACTGAGATTATGTATAGACTATCGAGCACTCAACATGGTAACCATCAAAAACAAATATCCGATGCCACGGATAAATGATTTATTTGACCAGCTCGCACAAGCCAAGGTTTTCTCAAAAATTGATTTAAGGTCGGGATATCATCAATTAAAAGTACGGACAGAAGATATTTCTAAGACAGCATTCACCTCCAGATACAGGTTATATGAATTTACAGTAATGCCGTTTGGACTGACAAACGCCCCCGCATATTTTGTCCACCTCATGAACAAAGTGTTTATGAAATTTATGGACAAATTTGTTGTGGTGTTCATTGATGATATTTTAGTATATTCTAAGACACCAGAAGAACATGCTGAACATCTCAAAATTGTACTGGGAGAATTAAGGAAACATCGATTGTACGCCAAATTCAGCAAATGTGAATTTTGGTTAAAACAGGTTGGTTTTCTAGGCCACGCATTAACCCAAGAAGGTGTTGCCGTGGACCCAAAAAAAGTCAAGGCCGTACTTGACTGGAAACAACCAGCCAACATAACAGATGTACGAAGTTTCCTGGGAATGGCTGGATATTATAGAAGATTTATTGAGGGATTCTCCACCATAGCAAAACCTATGACACAGCTACTCAAGAAGGATAAGAAATTTGTGTGCACTGAAGCTTGCGAGAAAAGTTTCCAAGAACTCAAAAGGAGATTAACAACTGCACAAGTATTGGTCGTACCAGACATACACAAAATTTTTGAAGTATATTGCGACGCGTCCCGGAAGGGCCTCGGATGCGTATTAATGCAAGAAGGCAAAGTAGTCGCATATGCTTCCAGGCAACTACGAAGGCATGTAGAAAATTATCCTACTCATGACTTGGAATTAGCAGTTGTTATTCATGCACTCAAAGAATGGAGGCACTTTTTGCTTGGGAATCGTTGTGAAATATATACGGACCATAAGAGCCTCAAATATATTTTCACACAACCAGAACTCAATTTACGACAATGACGCTGGTTGGAATTAGTGAAGGATTATGATGTTGGCATTCATTACCATCCAGGAAAGGCGAATGTAGTAGTAGATGCTCTCAGTCGAAACCCAAGCTCGAGCGACGACAGTCTACAAAACTTGAGACCTGAGTTTCAGCAGGAGTTTGCCAAACTCAACATGGTGATGGTCACTGAAGGCACTATGTCAATACAGCCCACCCTAATGGAACAGATTAAGAAAGCACAGCATGGACACCCCAGCATCGAAGGCATAAAAAGAAAAGTGAGTCTGGGCAAGGCCTCAGAATTCGTCGTAGACGATGAGGGAATATTATGGTACGGAGACAGGCTTTGCGTGCCAAACGTAGAGGACCTCAAACAACAAATTTTGGCCGAAGGCCACACCGCTCCATATTCCATACACCCTGGAGGAACTAAAATGTACAAGGACATTCAGGAAAGATTTTGGTGGCACGGTATGAAAAGGGATATAGCCACATTCATTGCATGTTATGATTCATGTCAGCGCATTAAAGCCGAGCACCAAAAACCAGCAGGACTATTACAGCCAAACAGGATACCTGAATGGAAATGGGACGAAATTGGAATGGATTTTATTGTCGGACTACCTCAGCCACGACACGGAAATGACGCCATATGGGTCATCACAGATAGGTTAACCAAGGTGGCACATTTTATTCCAGTAAAGACAACCCACACCACTCAGAAGCTTACCAGGCTTTATCTCTCCCGTATTGTTTGTCTGCATGGAATTCCAAAGACTATAATATCCGACAGAGGCACTCAATTCGTCTCCAGATTTTGGGATCATTTACAACAAGCTCTGGGAACTCAACTAGTATTCAGTACAGCATATCACCCCCAGACTGGAGGACAAACTGAACGTGTGAACCAAATTCTAGAGGACATGCTAAGAGCATGTGTGCTCACCTATGGAAACAGTTGGGAAGAAAGCTTACCGTATGCCGAGTTCGCGTACAACAACAGTTACCAAGCCAGTCTACAAATGGCACCTTTTGAAGCCTTGTATGGGCGAAGATGCCGTACCCCATTAAATTGGTCAGAGACAGGAGACAGTCGTATCTTCGTCCCAAACATGCTCAAGGAAGCTGAGGAGAAAGTTAAACTAATCAGGGATCGACTCAAGACAGCCCAGAGCCAACAAAAGAGTTATTACGATCAGAGACATCGTGAAGTCAGTTTTGAACCCGGTGAATATGTGTATCTAAGAGTATCCCCTATGCGGGGCATGCAGCGATTCAAAGTTAAAGGAAAGCTAGCACCACGATTTATTGGACCCTTCTGTGTGGTTGCACAAAGAGGCACGGTGGCCTACCAGCTAGACCTACCTGAAGAACTGTCAGACGTCCATGACGTGTTCCACATCTCACAGTTGAGGAAGTGTGTAAGCAACCCAGAAAAGCACGTATGTCATGAGAGCATTGACGTGCAACCAGACCTCACCTACAGGAAACGTCCAGTAAAAATATTGGAGGAGTCTGAAAGAAGGACCCGTCAGAAGACAATTAAGTTTTTCAAGGTTCAGTGGAGCAATCACACCGAGGATGAAGCAACATGGGAAAGAGAGGATTTTCTTCGGGCAGAGCACCCACACCTATTTGAGGATCAGCTGAAATCTCGGGGACGAGATTTTTTTTAAGGGGGTAGGTGTTGTAACACCCCAAAATTTTGGTTTGATTTTTATCAAATTCTTTGTTTGATTTAAGGGAGGTTATTTGATTTTTTTTCTAAAAGAGGGACTCTCCTTCTCAAATCTTTTTATGACAAATATGTTTTTTTTAGCCCCTCTCAATCTTGATTCTGGTCTTGAGGGTTTTACAACTTGTGTTGGTTCAACACAAAGACTCTCTGGATATTTTGTCCTTTTCCCTCACTAAAAGAATTTATTGAAAATTGGGTTTTATTCTTTCCTATTCAAAATGCCCTATACTAAACTCTTGCCATGACCTATGTAGAAAATTTCTTCCAAAACCCTCCTCCCTTCTTTGAGTCAAGCCAAGCATCCAATTCCAGCTTTAACCTGTTTCAGATTTTTATTCTAATTGTTTTTCTTCAAAACAATTTTCTGTCATTTATTTGGACCTTGGTGATTTACAAAGGAACTGCCAGATTCCCTTGAGTATTGGTTCGAAATAAATTCCCCTAGCTAGTCCTTAGTACCCTCAACCTAGATCCATCAAGATCTGCTGGTCCACAGTTCAAATTTTTCAAAATTTGCTTGTTGCAAGTTTGGACCAGATTTGCCATTTTTTGTGAAATTTATTCTTTTTCCTTTCCAAAAATTCTGGGAAAATTCAGGCAGTCTCTGGATGCATCAAGAGACCACCCCTCCAAGTTTCAGCTCAAGAAATATTTTCCATGTGCGTCAAACATTTCATCGAGCAGTTGGCGTGCACTGTTCCTGTCAAAATTCAGAGTTTCAGAGTTTCAGTCAGGTGACAGTGTCGTTTTCGTCAGAGCTCCGCGTCAATCTCGCGAGTAATCGCGTTGGCCCGTTGCTCCCTGTTCCTTCTTCTTATCCAGTGGCCGCACGGTCGGTTGGCATCTTCCCCTGGTCGCCGGTGAGCTGGCAGGGAGTACATCGTCCCCGTGAGCGGCGGCAGCGATGCCCGCTGCGGTCGCCAGAGGACTCAGCTAGGAGCGGCGCCGTCCAGCACCGCCCAAACCACCAGGGACCTCCGCGTGGCCATCCCTCACCTGCACGCGCACGGCAGAGCCGTCGGCGTGGCCTGAGCAGTGCAGAGCATGCTCTCTGCACCCGCCGTGGCTGTAAGCCACCTTTCCGTCGAACGGCGAGTCCCCTGCATAACCAGCTAGGTTCAGTGCTAATATGGAGACTAGAGAGGTGCAGCAGCATGCCCGCAGCCGTAACCCCCCTGCTAACTACGCCGACCACCGTAATCCGCGCCGGAGTAAGTCTCCGTCACGGCAATCCCCTCTCCTGCCTATAAATAGAGGCTCCCGAGCCACTTAGCAGCTCAGTACCACTCCACCTCATCACCAGAGCCTCGCCCAGCCACCAGGAGGACCTCGGGGAGGTCATCTTCCTCAGCTCCGGCCGCCCCGATCCGCTTCGGGCTCCGGCAAGATTCTCTCTGGTGAGTGCGCCCCCGCTTCCCAAACTTCGCCAGTAACCCCCTAGTGGACCCACTCCCCTGACCCGCACGTCAATTTGGCGTTTGCAGCTCTCCTCGGTGAGATTCTTCCTCGACCGAACCACCGTCCGCCGAAGTGGAAGCTGCCATCGACGTGGTGCTCCCCGATGCCTCCTTCCACCACCCACCGACGCGGAACTGTCCTGTGAGTGCAACCATACCCTTGCCCTCCTCTGGATCGCCGGCGATCATCATTCGCTTCTGCCGCCGGTGGGATTTTTAAACCTGACAGGCGGAACCCCTTCGTCAGCCTCTATTCTTATTTTCGAACCGTTTTCTGGAGACGCCTTCGGGCAGATTGTGTTTTCTCCTCTGTTTGGCGTATTTCTCCTGAAACGTTTTCGGTTTTAATCAAACTAGCCCCTGGAAAGTTATCTATTTATTACAGATTAGTCCCTAGACTAAAACCCTTATAACTTTTAAACAAAAGATGATTTTGAGTTGATTCTTTTTCTGTCATCTTTATTTTTCTGTCTAGTTTTTTATCATATTTATTTGAAAAAATATTTGGAAAAATTTTTATGCACGCACGGTATTTACGTTAGTATCCGATTTTTTTATAACGTAGATACCGAAGGAGGTGACGGTGCCGCCAACTTCGCCGAGCTAGACTCCGACTACTCCGAACTAGGAAAGCATGTTTGAACCTTTGATATGATGAGTGTTTTTCATGTTTGCTTGAGTGGTTTTCTCATGGCATGTTTATATATGCATTTGTGGAATGTTATATTTCATGCAAAGTAAGCGGCAAGTGAGCTTCGAAACTTGATGTGTTCATAAGATGGTGAAACAACCTGATCATGTGGTGGCATGATAGGTTGCAAGCTGGTATTGTTGAAGCATGCCAGTTCTATATCAACTGTTTAACTCCAGTGTCGACGTGGATCGAGTTTTGTTCCCGTCCATCTCCTTTTCGTGCTGCCACATGTTTTCTGCAAAGAATGCGGTTTAGTAAGTTGCAAACCTCTTTCCTTGTACACACCAAATAGAGGGGCCGTGATGAGGGTTCCATGGCCCTGGATTAAAGCCCGTCATCCAGTCAGGGGGCATGGGTGTTTCCGGTTGGGACCGAGAGGGGGGCATCCCTTAGAGCGCGCGATATAAATTTGATCCCATGCTATTCGAGGTGTTGGCCTCCCCGTCTTAGAGTTTTTTCTTGAACTTTGCCTAGGGTGATTCCTGGCAGCGGAATGTGGAATGGGTGTGTACTGGATAGATGTGTTTTCTTCTAAAATACCGTAAATGGAACTAGTCCTTTGTGACTACTGAAATCCGTTGGCTGTGGGTAAAGAGTACAAACTCTACAGAGTCAAAACCATTCGAGTAACCATGTCCATGGTCAAGGACGTTGATTAACAGATCAGTGTCAGTCTCAGTGTCAGTCTCTGTGACAGTCTCTGGAGAACAAGCATGTTAACTGACAGTGGTAAACCCGGCTGAATGTTATTCCTGTGGATGGACTAACCTGCTTACTATTATGTACCGAGTATTCCTTGGGATGGTGCAACCTCCATGGGCTACTCGAATTCGAAGGATGAAATATAAGCCCTTTATGTGATGTCACGCAGACGTCCGACTGTGGCATTCTTGTTATTTACTTTTGATATAAGCCCTTTATGTGATGTCGCGCAGACGTCCGACTGTGGCATTCTTGTTATTTACTTTTCATATAAGCCCTTTATGTGATGTCACGCAGACGTCCGACTGTGGCACGTACTGTCATTTACTTTTCAATATAAGCCCTTTATGTGGTGTCGCCCTGACGCCCGACTGCGGCATGTTATTTTATTTCTACCTTTCGAGGCGTCGCTTCAGACACCCGAGCGGCCTTCAGCTATTTTATTGGGATTTCGGGAGGACTACCGCCTGACTTCCTTTTATTTATCTTGTAGTGCAAATTTATTACCTGTGTGTGTATTACTAATCTGCTCATGTGCATCATGTTTGCATTTGTTATATCTTATGTCCAAACTATCTTGCGAGTACATTCAAAGTACTCACCTGGCTTGTTGATTTGGCCAGATGTTGATGAAGGCGATCTTATGGATGAAGAGTACGATAGCGAGTCCGACGCCTAGAGGAGTCCCGGTCAGTCCCTTGCGATCCTGGAGTTGGTCACTTGTATTATATATGCTTCCGCTACCCTAATAAAATCATCGAGCCTCACTCCGGCGCTTGATGAGTTGTAAGATTTTGGAGTCATGTCACCCTCTTCACTGTGACATATCCACCACCACTTTTATTATGAGTTAGTAGTTATGCCACCATACCCTTTGTGTCATATCCGCCTTTATGTGTAATATTGGCGTGCTTGTAATAAATTGTTGAGCAGCCTCAGCTCAACCCTGTATAATATTTAGTACTTCTGGATTTTTGTATCAAGGATTTGTCTACCAGTAAGGAGGATTTTTCTAAACTGGTCTGACTAAAGGGGCGATTTTTCATTAAATGTTTTATTGGAAAACCGGCCCTGACAATCGGGGCCGGTTTTCCAGGATATTAATTTCCCAGTAAATGGCCCTTGTGCTCACCAGCCCCAGGATTACTGTTAGCTGATGAGACACCAACTTGATACAGAAATTCCAAGCAAAATACAAAAAAATGTAGTACAAGACCATTCTGGTCAATGAGTACAACAAATGGTTTCTAGTGGTTGATGGCGGAAGCGGTTTGCGGTTCATCAGCGACTATGGGACTCCATTTCCCACAGGAATAGCTGACCTGGATAACTCCTATCTTCGCGAGGCTGCTATCATCGTTGCATAGGTTCCGGGGCTGTCATCACAGCGCTCCTCTCCAAGCAAGAAATCTGGCCAAGACAATAGCCAGGGACAGGCTAGTGAGTACTTTGAATGTACTCGCAAACATTATGAACACAGGTATAATATAACAGATGATGTTCATGCTCTGAAATACTTCATGATCACTTCGTCAGTTACGAAATAAAATTCATGATGCGCGCAAGCAGGTTATTCATACGAAACAAGAATTAAGCAATCAGAGAATAAAAAAAATAAAATGCACCGATCGGGTGTCTGAAGCGACGCCTCAAAAGGATAATACTATAAAGCATGCCTCAGTCGGGCGTCTGAGCGATGTCACATTAAGGGCTTATAAAGAAAATAAATAACAAACATGCCACAGTCGGGCGTCTGTGCGACGCCACATAAAGGGCTTATAAGGAAAATAAATAATCAGCATGCCACAGTCGGGCGTCTCAGCGACGCCACGTAAAAGGCTTATAAAGAAAAAAATAACAAACATGCCACAGTCGGGCGTCTGAGCGACACCACATAAAGGGCTCATAAAGAAAGTAAATAGCAAGCATGCCACAGTCGGGCGTCTCAGCGACACCACATAAAGGGCTTATAAGAAAGCAAATAACAAACGTGCCACAATCGGGCGTCAGAGCGACACCACATAAAGGGCTTATATAAGAATAATCACAGTGAATATCCAGGAGGTAGAACCGTCCCAGGGATACTCAATAATTCAAATAATACAAATGGTTAGTCCATAATAATAATAATAATCATAATCATCATATGTCACAAGTCATGATCAATGTTCTGGCTTAGCAGTTTTTCCTCCGAAGACCGACACTAAGACCGACACTTGACCCATCCCAGACTGTAATCCTTAACCGCGGACACGGCTATTCGAATAGATATAATCTCTGCAGAGGGTGTACTATTTACCCACGAGTAACGGATTCCTTTAGTCCATCGGGACTAATTCCGTTTACGGTCTTTTAATTGAAAACACACCTGACCCGCACACACCAGCTTAACTTACCGGTGTCTGGAATCACCCACGACACCCGTTAAGCAAAACTCTAAGTGGGGAGGCTACAACCTCGACTAGCATGGGATCACAAAATTTATAACGCGCGCAAACTAGGGGAGCTACCCCCTCGGCTTCAATCGGAGACACCCATGCCCCCGGACCAGGTGGCATGTCTACCGGATGCAGCCGGTATCTCCCACCATGGCCTCTCTGTACGGTGTGTGCTAAGAAAGGGGTTGACAACTTACTGAACCGTACCCTACCTGTGGCAGGGACAAGTGGTAGTACGAAACAAGTATGGGGGTTACTGGAACAAGACTCGATCTACGGTCGACTCAGGAGGTTAAAGCATCACCTGCATGATTAGCATAACAAATATATTCCACACCAACAGGTTCACCACCCATCATGCCTCGTCATGCCCTCACCGATCTCTCTCATCACCATGTGGTACCATTTTCACGGTCATACTTTATCCATGACAAAGCTTCTCCCCGAAGTTTGTCCGGACCAGCTCAGGCATACGTGGCATGAGGCAGTAACCACTTCACATGTATATCACATGATCACAGCAAATCAACTTCTCATCAACTGCATTCATGCATGTCTTGTCATCATATGCAAAACTCATTATTTCATGTGACATAAACATAGCTTACTACTCCTAGCAAGCATTCAACAAAATATCATATCTGGTGTTCAAGATGCTTGCCTTCCAAGAGTAAGTAAGGGGGTGCACTTTTGAAAGTTTTCATCTCCCCTCCAATATCCTATTTTGAAAAAAAAATCAAATTAACACATAATTCAAAAATAGTACAAAAAAGTTGTTCAGAAAATTTTCAAATAAATATGAGAATATACTAGACAAAATTTGAGAAACAGCAGAAAAAGAATCAAGTCAAATGGAGTTGTATTTAAAAAGTTATAGCCAGTCAAAGTTTCAGTCAAACTCAGTTTTTAAAATAAATCAGAAAAAGAAAAACGGTTCGAATAAGAATACGCTTTCGAGTCAGAGAAGACGTACTCTGGGTTTTACGCTTTCACTTAAAACCAGAGCGGGCCGTCGCTGGGTCACTGACAGTGGGTCCATCGGGCCCACTGGTCAGGTTTGACCAGTCGTCCGCGTCTTCTTTCTCCTCTGGCCGAGCGGGGGCGGAGCTCCGGCGATTGCTGCCAATGAACGGCGGCTCCCCGCGGGATTTCGAGGGCGGGGATGGATCCGTCGGTCCAGGGCGGTCCTCCCGGTGGTCGATAGGCTAGCGGGGACGAAGGGGGTCGCCGGCGGCGAGCTCTGCGGCGGACGGCGTCTTCGGGAACAATTGGGTCTCGGCCTCTGGTGGCTCCCAGTCGAAGCTGAGAGGTTGGGCGGCTCCGTACGGTCAAGGGGAGTCGGATGGTGGTAGCGGAAAGACTAGGGAGGCCCTGCTCGCGGTGGGTTGGACCGGAGTGCGGCGGCGGCCGAAGCTGCCGGAGGCGGGGAAGACGGCCTTCTCCAGATGATTGCTTGCTATGGGGGGCTTTAGAGGGGTGGCAGGAGATCGACTGAGGGTCTGGTTGAGCTCGAGGGTCTCGATTTATAGTGCAACTTGGTCGGTTCCGCGGCGGCCGGGGATAAGATCGACGGCCGACTGCTCTGTTGCGGCAGGGCGACGTGGCGATGGCTAGCGGTGGCTTGGCGTGGCTGTAGTGACCTTGCGGATGTGATCGTGCTGTTCACGGGGCAGCAGGCTCGCACGCGTGGCTGGGGCGGTGCTGCCATGGCAGGAGACCTGCTGCCGTCGCCGGCATAGCGCCAAGAAGCTTGCTGCGGCGGCGCTGCAGGGAGCCAGGGGGCGGTCGAGTGCGGGTGAGACACGGCTGCACCAGCGGATCAGATCGAGCTCGAGGGAGGGGTCAACCTGGGACGCGGCAGCTCGGGCGCACGCACGTGCAAAACGCGCGTTCTACTCACGCCCAGAGCACGCGCGCGAGGTGCTCGGCAAAATGCCGACGCACTCTAGGCCTACCTTATGCTTATGAAACTAAACAGGACTAGGCTAAAGAGCATAGGAGAGCTAATAGACACGCTGGTTAGGTCATTAGGGCAACTTCATAATGCAAGTCTAAAAGCATGCCAAATCTGGCCATGCTCCTAACATGCTTGATGAAATGCCAAGGGCATCTAGGCATCTCTCCTGGTAGCCAAAATCTCTAGGTTGGGGTCTCTTTAGATGATAAAGAGGGTGGCAAGGTTAGTTTGACAAAAACAGAAACTAGTTAGTGCAAGCTTTTGAGAAAACCAAATATGGACAGAAAAGAAAGGCTATTATTGCATGGACCAAAAATATTCAAATGGTTCCCCCCCCCCCCCCCCCCCCCCCCCCCCCCCCCCCCCCCCCCCCCCCCCCCCCCCCCCCCCCCCCCCCCCCCCCCCCCCCCCCCCCCCCCCCCCCCCCCCCCCCCCCCCCCCCCCCCCCCCCCCCCCCCCCCCCCCCCCCCCCCCCCCCCCCCCCCCCCCCCCCCCCCCCCCCCCCCCCCCCCCCCCCCCCCCCCCCCCCCCCCCCCCCCCCCCCCCCCCCCCCCCCCCCCCCCCCCCCCCCCCCCCCCCCCCCCCCCCCCCCCCCCCCCCCCCCCCCCCCCCCCCCCCCCCCCCCCCCCCCCCCCCCCCCCCCCCCCCCCCCCCCCCCCCCCCCCCCCCCCCCCCCCCCCCCCCCCCCCCCCCCCCCCCCCCCCCCCCCCCCCCCCCCCCCAATGAATTTGTCAAATGGTTGTAGTGCAAATGGGACTCTAAAACTTATGAGAACCCATTTTACAAGAAATAAAGTTTTTGGAAAATAATTATAGAAATAATTTCTACTGATAAAAGAAATGTTCTTGAGAAGGTATACAAGTCCAACAATATTATTTGAAAAGTTTCCATTTGGAGGGAAAACTCCATAATCCAGAAGAAAGGAGGGATTCTGAAATCAGAAGATAATCCAGAAAATAAAAAATTAATTTCCCGGCAAAATTTTAATTAATAAATCATGGTTAAATTTTTGGGGTGTTACAACACTACCCCCCTTAAGAAAAATCTCGTCCTCGAGATTTGCTAAGGGCGGTCTCAAAATATCCATCTTATTACCATAAAGTATTAATTCGAAAGAAACGAACATTCTAATCACGCAATACACTGAGGTTACTGCGAGAGGGCAAATAATTGATGCAACTTTAGTGGACGTACTAGTGCTGCGTGAATTAAAAACTCAAGTCATGGAGAATTTATGTGTTGCAACGGCTCAAGAAAAATCCAACTTCAAGATTTACTGAGAGCGAAAACAGATGTTCGATAATCACTGCAGTAAGAAAAAAAATTACTCACGTTCAACAAAACCAATCAATTTTTTAAAGCACATATTTAGGATACAACGCATAAGCGGTAATACAAAAATAAATGCTAGGATAACAAACATAACAGTGACATCTACAATGTAAACGGAAAATAGACAGGGTCCTGAGAAAATGTCTCTGGTACTGGGGCACACTCCTCTTCTATCGGGGGAAGTGGATTGACTAGACGAAGAACGCGCCTCTCCTGGCCTGGCCTCAGTGGTCTGCCAATGGCGATCTGAGGATTTAAATCAGCGAGGCTCTGGAGATAACCCATTACTCGCTGGGTCAAACGCTCTTGAGCGATGACATACTGGGCAAGGTTGGCCAGTACTGGGTCCCTCTCAATTCGTCCACCGGGAAAAGATGCTACTTCTCCGGGTGCTGCACGACTCGGGAAGTAATAATACCCCCGTTCGCTGGCATAGGGTATCGTGAATCGAAGGCGAGCAAGCGCTTCATACGCAGCAGCTTCTATGGCCATTTGAGGAGTCGGCATAGATTTCCCTACGAAGGAGACTTCCATTGGGTCTTGGTTTGGGTTTGCGGGAGGGATGTGCACTACTGCCCAATATTTCCCCCCCCCCCCCCCCCCCCCCCCCCCCCCCCCCCCCCCCCCCCCCCCCCCCCCCCCCCCCCCCCCCCCCCCCCCCCCCCCCCCCCCCCCCCCCCCCCCCCCCCCCCCCCCCCCCCCCCCCCCCCCCCCCCCCCCCCCCCCCCCCCCCCCCCCCCCCCCCCCCCCCCCCCCCCCCCCCCCCCCCCCCCCCCCCCCCCCCCCCCCCCCCCCCCCCCCCCCCCCCCCCCCCCCCCCCCCCCCCCCCCCCCCCCCCCCCCCCCCCCCCCCCCCCCCCCCCCCCCCCCCCCCCCCCCCCCCCCCCCCCCCCCCCCCCCCCCCCCCCCCCCCCCCCCCCCCCCCCCCCCCCCCCCCCCCCCCCCCCCCCCCCCCCCCCCCCCCCCCCCCCCCCCCCCCCCCCCCCCCCCCCCCCCCCCCCCCCCCCCCCCCCCCCCCCCCCCCCCCCCCCCCCCCCCCCCCCCCCCCCCCCCCCCCCCCCCCCCCCCCCCCCCCCCCCCCCCCCCCCCCCCCCCCCCCCCCCCCCCCCCCCCCCCCCCCCCCCCCCCCCCCCCCCCCCCCCCCCCCCCCCCCCCCCCCCCCCCCCCCCCCCCCCCCCCCCCCCCCCCCCCCCCCCCCCCCCCCCCCCCCCCCCCCCCCCCCCCCCCCCCCCCCCCCCCCCCCCCCCCCCCCCCCCCCCCCCCCCCCCCCCCCCCCCCCCCCCCCCCCCCCCCCCCCCCCCCCCCCCCCCCCCCCCCCCCCCCCCCCCCCCCCCCCCCCCCCCCCCCCCCCCCCCCCCCCCCCCCCCCCCCCCCCCCCCCCCCCCCCCCCCCCCCCCCCCCCCCCCCCCCCCCCCCCCCCCCCCCCCCCCCCCCCCCCCCCCCCCCCCCCCCCCCCCCCCCCCCCCCCCCCCCCCCCCCCCCCCCCCCCCCCCCCCCCCCCCCCCCCCCCCCCCCCCCCCCCCCCCCCCCCCCCCCCCCCCCCCCCCCCCCCCCCCCCCCCCCCCCCCCCCCCCCCCCCCCCCCCCCCCCCCCCCCCCCCCCCCCCCCCCCCCCCCCCCCCCCCCCCCCCCCCCCCCCCCCCCCCCCCCCCCCCCCCCCCCCCCCCCCCCCCCCCCCCCCCCCCCCCCCCCCCCCCCCCCCCCCCCCCCCCCCCCCCCCCCCCCCCCCCCCCCCCCCCCCCCCCCCCCCCCCCCCCCCCCCCCCCCCCCCCCCCCCCCCCCCCCCCCCCCCCCCCCCCCCCCCCCCCCCCCCCCCCCCCCCCCCCCCCCCCCCCCCCCCCCCCCCCCCCCCCCCCCCCCCCCCCCCCCCCCCCCCCCCCCCCCCCCCCCCCCCCCCCCCCCCCCCCCCCCCCCCCCCCCCCCCCCCCCCCCCCCCCCCCCCCCCCCCCCCCCCCCCCCCCCCCCCCCCCCCCCCCCCCCCCCCCCCCCCCCCCCCCCCCCCCCCCCCCCCCCCCCCCCCCCCCCCCCCCCCCCCCCCCCCCCCCCCCCCCCCCCCCCCCCCCCCCCCCCCCCCCCCCCCCCCCCCCCCCCCCCCCCCCCCCCCCCCCCCCCCCCCCCCCCCCCCCCCCCCCCCCCCCCCCCCCCCCCCCCCCCCCCCCCCCCCCCCCCCCCCCCCCCCCCCCCCCCCCCCCCCCCCCCCCCCCCCCCCCCCCCCCCCCCCCCCCCCCCCCCCCCCCCCCCCCCCCCCCCCCCCCCCCCCCCCCCCCCCCCCCCCCCCCCCCCCCCCCCCCCCCCCCCCCCCCCCCCCCCCCCCCCCCCCCCCCCCCCCCCCCCCCCCCCCCCCCCCCCCCCCCATCACTTTTGTGAGATATGTGTATCTGTGGCATTGACCCGACCCCATAGAGCACCAGACCATAACCTAAATCCAGCCAAGCTTCTCGTGTAAGATAGCCACACAGTGACCCCGACACCTTTTGGCAGTCGGTGCCTAACCTATCAGCCTAGCCTGTCGATCACGCGCCAGTGACCGACACCTAAATTGTCTCATTCGCAAGCGTGCGAAGGAAGACTCCGTCCTCTTTTTCTATAAAAAGGGCACGCTAGCCTCAACCCAGCACAGCACAACCTCTACCCCGAAAACCAAGCCAAGATGCCTGGCCCCATTGTGCACAATGAGACCACAGCAACCAACCTTGGAGGTTTTGTGACTGTGCTAGCAAACCTCACCCGCCGCGCCTTTGCATTAGAAGAGCCCCCAGAGTATGTTGTGTACCAAGGGCCCATGAGCGGTGAGAGCCATCAATTCTGGGCCACCGTGCATGTCTATGGTAGGGGTATATCGCCAGAACGCCCCTACAGGTTCACCGGAAGGACAACTTCCTTTGAGCCACAAGCCATCCAGCTGGCCGCTCGAGAGGCTATAGTTCAACTCCGGCACCTGTCGCCCAGAGTTAACTGCCGCTCGTTCTACTACTACCCCAGCCGTGACGGGTATGGTAGGCCACCCCAGGTTGCCAACGGAGACCACGAGACGGACCTTGCATTGTTGCATCTGGTGCGCTATGTAAGTGCCCTAGAGGCACTGTTCGATCAGATCACCCTTGATCTGATCGCAGCTCGTGGAGAACTTGTTCGCCGAGCCTCGGCAAGAGGAGAAGAGGAGCCCGACGCTGACAACCCAGTTGTGCTATTCGGGCAACCGATTGAATCCTTGAGGTCTGCCTCGGCCATCGACCGAAATGCTTTGGTGTCCCCAGAAGTGCTTCGTCGCCTTTTGGGAACACGCTCCAACGGGATTGTGGCCAACAACCCCCGCGATGGTCATCATCGCTACCCCGACCCTGCAGCTCCTCAGCCCCATCCAGCTAACCCCGATGGTGAAGCCCATGGAGAAGCCTCGACGTCCACAAGGCACGCCCACTTAGATATTAACGAGGTAGACTAAGCCACTCGAGTAGCACCGAGTCTTAGTATTTCTACGCCTTGTAATAGTGTGACCTTGTATCGCCATAAATAAATGCAGTCTGCTTGTGTGCCTCTATTTTGAATAGTAGCCATGCATAAGTATGTTGGCGTGCGGTTGCATTTTTAACTCCAGGCGTAGCTACCAAAAACCACCCCGACGACACCCACAGTAATACACCCCCCCCCCCCCCCCCCCCCCCCCCCCCCCCCCCCCCCCCCCCCCCCCCCCCCCCCCCCCCCCCCCCCCCCCCCCCCCCCCCCCCCCCCCCCCCCCCCCCCCCCCCCCCCCCCCCCCCCCCCCCCCCCCCCCCCCCCCCCCCCCCCCCCCCCCCCCCCCCCCCCCCCCCCCCCCCCCCCCCCCCCCCCCCCCCCCCCCCCCCCCCCCCCCCCCCCCCCCCCCCCCCCCCCCCCCCCCCCCCCCCCCCCCCCCCCCCCCCCCCCCCCCCCCCCCCCCCCCCCCCCCCCCCCCCCCCCCCCCCCCCCCCCCCCCCCCCCCCCCCCCCCCCCCCCCCCCCCCCCCCCCCCCCCCCCCCCCCCCCCCCCCCCCCCCCCCCCCCCCCCCCCCCCCCCCCCCCCCCCCCCCCCCCCCCCCCCCCCCCCCCCCCCCCCCCCCCCCCCCCCCCCCCCCCCCCCCCCCCCCCCCCCCCCCCCCCCCCCCCCCCCCCCCCCCCCCCCCCCCCCCCCCCCCCCCCCCCCCCCCCCCCCCCCCCCCCCCCCCCCCCCCCCCCCCCCCCCCCCCCCCCCCCCCCCCCCCCCCCCCCCCCCCCCCCCCCCCCCCCCCCCCCCCCCCCCCCCCCCCCCCCCCCCCCCCCCCCCCCCCCCCCCCCCCCCCCCCCCCCCCCCCCCCCCCCCCCCCCCCCCCCCCCCCCCCCCCCCCCCCCCCCCCCCCCCCCCCCCCCCCCCCCCCCCCCCCCCCCCCCCCCCCCCCCCCCCCCCCCCCCCCCCCCCCCCCCCCCCCCCCCCCCCCCCCCCCCCCCCCCCCCCCCCCCCCCCCCCCCCCCCCCCCCCCCCCCCCCCCCCCCCCCCCCCCCCCCCCCCCCCCCCCCCCCCCCCCCCCCCCCCCCCCCCCCCCCCCCCCCCCCCCCCCCCCCCCCCCCCCCCCCCCCCCCCCCCCCCCCCCCCCCCCCCCCCCCCCCCCCCCCCCCCCCCCCCCCCCCCAAAAAATAATTTATGCTCATGACGTCAGTCACAGAAGATCAATAAAACTCTGGTGCGTGCAAGCATGTTATTTACGAATATGAAATAACATAGTAATATTTAGAATTATGAAATAAATAACAAACATGCCACAACTGCCGGAGTTGAACTATAGCTTCTCGAGCAGCTAGCTGGATGGCTTATGGCTCGAAGGAAGTTGTTCTTCAGGTGAACCTGTAGGGGCGTTCTGGCGACAGACTCCTACCGTAGATGTGCACAGTGGCCCAAAATTGGCGGTCCTCACCGCTCATGGGGCCTTGGTACACAACATATTCTGGGGGCTCTTCTAACGCATAGGCACGATGGGTGAGGTTTGCGAGTATGGTCACGAAACCTCCAAGATTGGTTGCTGTGGTCTCATTGTGCACTATGGGGCCATGCATTGTGGCTAGGTTGGGGAAGAGGCTGTGCTGTGCTGGTTGAGGCTAGCGTGCCCTTTTTATAGAGAAGGGGACGGAGTCTTCCTTCGCACGCTTGCGAATGAGACATTTTAGCTATTGGTCACTGGTGTGTGATCGACAGGCTAGGCTGATAGGTTGGGCACCGACTGCCAAAAGTGTCGGGATCACAGTGTGGCTATCTTGCACGGGAAGCTTGGCTGGGGTTTCTGTTAGGATCTAGTGGGTTGGTTTGCCTAAGTTTTTCGACCTGGCTAAGATAGGATTAGCCAATGGTCAGCCTGGCTCTGATACCAAGTTTGTGGGGACCGATTCTCCGGGTATTAATTTCCAGAAAATGGCCCTTGTGCTCACCAGCCCCAGGATAACTGTTAGCTGATGAGGCACCAACTTGATATAGAATTTCCAAGCAAGATACAAAATATGTAGTATAAGACCATTCTGGCCTGTGAGTACAACAAATGGTTTCTAATGGTTGATGGCAGAAGCGGTTTGTGGATCATCAGTGTCAATGGGACTCCAATTTCCACAAGAACAGCTGACCAGAATAACTCCTATCTTCGCGAGGCTGCTATCACCTTTCCTTAGGTTCCGGGGCTGTTGCCACGGTCCCTCCTCTCCGCGCAAGAAAAATCTGGCCAAGACAATAGCCAGGGACAAGACAGTGAGTACTTTGAATGTACTCGCAAACATTATGAACAGAGATATAATATAACAGTGATGTGCTAAAAAATAATTTATGCTCATGACGTCAGTCACAGAAGATCAATAAAACTCTGGTGCGTGCAAGCATGTTATTTACGAATATGAAATAACA
>JAAAWM010009271.1:0-21321 GCA_036873465.1 Thinopyrum obtusiflorum | reverse complement strand
TTCCATGCACACACCATACAGAGGGCCACGATGAGGGTTTCCAATGGCCATGGCACCACTATCCATAACTTCCAAGGAGACATCAACCTGCCAAATTGCACAACCAACAAAACCATCTGGAAGGCCCTAGCATTTCATTAGACAGCTTATGGGCATGACAGAAAATTGACATTTCTCTAAACTGCACTGGGCACTTGCAACTATAGACAGGCCAGCATGTCCATCATCACCACCATCCATAGTGGCACCCTCCTGCTAATTTACACCTTGTTTGGATACTTTTAAATGCCCCTGGCATTTGATCAAGCACTTTGTGAGCGTGCTCTGGGCGTGGCCAGAGCGCGCCAATGGCCGTGCCGGCGCCCGAGCCACTGCCGAGCACTGCAGCCCCCCCTCTCACGTGTCCCTCCTCTGCTAGCCTCACGGGCAAGCCACCGCCCCTGCCGATACCTTCCCTTGGCCCAAGCACCGCCCCACGCGGTCCTGCTTCGACCCGAGCCATCGCCGCCGTCGTTTCTTCGGACCCGGCACCGCCCAAAGCCACCTGGCTCGAACCGGAGGCCGCCAGCGCGTCCCTCTCCTTAACTACGAGTCGCCACCGTCCCAACCGAACCCCGCCGCCCACCACCGACCATGGCCACCGCCCATAACCGCCTCGCCGGCGCAGTAATGGCCACTGTCCGCTGTGGCTTTCTCTGGAACACGCGGAACTGACTCCCCCTCCTATAAATAGGCCACACCGAGACCACTAGCGGGATCACCGCACTCCCCTCACCCTCCCTGAGCTCCCTCAAGCATCAGAACGACCGGAGTGGTCGTCTTCCTCCCATCCGGCAGCTTCTGCCGCCACCACCTCTCCGATAAATCTGAGCCAGCCACGGCCTCCCACTCTCCACTCTCTCCACCAACAAGCTCCCCTTGAACCCACGAATCCATTCCCCCTCTCGATTTTGCTCGGGAACCACCGTGGGCAAAGATCCAATCTTGCCCGACGACCGCCATCCGCCGGGGAACTCGCTGCCGGCGACTCTGTCCACTCCGATGACCAAGGAGGGTACCGGAAGGACCGCCCCAGCCTCCTGAGCACAGCAGTGGTCATGGCTTCGCGAACGGTGCCGCCGTTCATCGGCGGCGAACGCCGGAGTCCCGCTCTGTTCTGCCGCAGAAGAAGAAGGGCGCGGCGACCGGTCAAACATGACAGGTGGGCCCTAGGACCCACTGTCAGCGACCTGGCGCCACATCCCCGACCTCCCGCGCAGCCGCGCGTCTCTGGGCTCGGCCCAACAGCCCACACGGCTATTCCGCACACAGGGCGCAACTCTGCCCTTTTTCCTATTTTCCTTTCCCAGCAAATTTTCAAATAATCCCACAGCACACATTTCTGCACCAAATTTAATGATTCAAATTTATACAGGCTTATAAAATCATTTTATAATAATTTAAATAGGATTAACATTTTTATTAAGCTTATTTTCTGTTGGATCAATTAAATAGTCATTTTAACCATTTATTTCAACTTAGAAAATTCATAGGGAATTCATATGAACTCCAAATATTTTGATTCTTTTTCTGGTATTTCTAATTTTCTGTCTAGTTTATTTTAGTAATTATTTCAAAAATATTTAAAACACTTTTTGGTACTATTTTTGTTTTATGTGGTAATTTAAATATTTTTGAAAATAGGAATTGGAGGAGAGATAATAATTCAAACTTTCGGAGTGCACCCAGCAGCTTTGCATGCTCAAGGCAAGCATCTTGAACACTTGATATGGTGAATTACATAGTTGTTGTTTGCTAGAATAATTGCGTCATGAATATGTTGAATTCAAATAAAACTGGCATATGGCTATCTTTGCATGCATGATCCCTTGACAATATTTTGTCTCTGTTTAAGCATGAACCATGTGTGAGCATGGTTATTTTCACATGTCATATATGCCATGTTGGTCCTGACTAATCTGCAGGAAAGTATCGGTCACGAGAAAAGTGACCGTGAGATTGAACTCTCGTTGTGGCGAGAGCAATCAGTGAGGGCATGTTGGGACATGTCGGGTGGTGATGCTGTTGGGTATCACCAAGGGATATATTGTGCTAACCACTGCAGGAAAACTTTACCTCCTGAATCGACCATAGATCGAGTCTTGTTCCGGTAACCCCCATACTTGATTCGTGCTGCCACTTGTCCCTGCCACAGGTGGGGTATGGTTTAGTAAGTTGATAACCCCTTTCCATGCACACACCATACAGAGGGCCACGATGAGGGTTTCCAATGGCCATGGACTAAATCTTGTCATCGGGTCAGGGGGCATGGGTGTATCCGGCTAGTGTAGCCGAGAGGGAGTGTACCCTTGGAATCTGCGCGTATTAATAGTGATCCCATGCAGGATGTTGGTCTCTCTGTCTCAGAGTTTTTCTTGAACGATGCTTTGGGTGATTCCTGACATCCGGAAGGTTATTCTGTTGTGTGCTGGTCAGGTGTGTTTTCAACCCAAAGACCGTAGTGGGAATTAGCCAGTGCCACGGTACTGATTAAAGAAATCCTATACTTGTGGGTAAAGAGTACACCCTCTGCAGAGTTTAAACCTATTCGAATAGCCGTGTCCGCGGTCAAGGATTACAGTCTGGGTTGGTCAAGTCAGTCTTAGTGTCGGTCTCCGGAGGAAATAATTAAATGTGCTAACTTATTTTTGCAGGATATTTATTGTCACCCTGATGCTATCATTTTGTCATGCTTATCAATATTATTGTGGTTATGCCTATTATTGTGGACTAACCCGTCCCTCTTATTTTTATTTTACTGAGTGTCTCAGGGGCTGGCCAGACTACCCCGGACATTCGGTTTTATTTTCAAGACCTCTCGTGGCGTCCCTCGAGTTCTCGGATGGTATCGTCCGATTCTCTTGTGGACACCCATTTGGCTTTTCTCTTCAAGTCCGACCGCGGTGTCACTTGACACCCGACTGGCATTTATTTTCAAGTCCTCTTCGTGGCGTCCCTTGAGACTTCTCTCATGGACACCCGATTGGCATTTCTTTTCAAGACCTCTCGTGGTGTCCCTCGAATTCTCGGATGGTCCTGTCTCGTCCGATTACTCTTGTGGACACCCGTTTGGCATTTCTCTTCAAGACCTACCGTGGTGTCACTTGACATCCGACCGGCATTTCTTTTCTTTTATTTTATTTTCTTTTAACTCCCCTTGCTTATCACTAACAATTTTATATATTTGCACATGCTAATATTTTATCATGCCATGATTTATTTCCTGTCTGCATGCATTTAACACAAGTCCATCATGAGCATACACATATACTTTAGTTCATCATGATCATATAATTTGTCTGCTGCATTCGGTATATCTTTTGTTCATGATGTTTGCGAGTACATTCAAACGTACTCATAGGCTTGTCCCTGGCTATTTACTTGGCCAGGTCAGGAATTCTACGAGGAGTACCACAGCGACGTCCGTGCGGAACCTAGGATGGCAGCCACGTGGGATAGGAATTATCCGGGTCAGCTGTTCCTGTGGGAATGGAGCCCCATCGACATTGGAGAACCACGAGCCATTTCCGTCATCCACCACCGGAGTCACTGTTGTATCATTAGACTTTATGGTCTTGTATCCAATTCTTGTAATAGCTTGGTAATCTATAACAAGGACGTGTCCACCAGAAACAGTAATCCTGGGCTGGTCATGACACGAGGGGTTAATTTCTGGGATTTTGTGTCCCGGCCCCGACACTGGGTGTGCCCCCCCCCCCCCCCCCCCCCCCCAGGATGATAACCTTATGTATAAAAGGAAATAACTCAAGGCTCTAAATGACTTAGCTTTTCTGTTGCCGCGCTGGTGTCCTTCGCGCTCGCAGGCGGCGCCGTGTTTTCTCCTGGCCGTCTCCTTCTTGGGAGCCATGGCGATGAAGAACTGCTAGGCTAGCTACTAGACCAGATTCTCACAATTGCGCCCCCTACCTGGCGCGCCAAAGATGTCGGTGTGGAACGACACCTATGGGATCACAAGAATCCATACTACGGTTGTCGGGGCACGGGGTTGCGAGAAGAGCAGGATTAGTAATTAGCACAAGGGTCGTTTACCCAGGTTCGGGCCACGAGGATGCGTAATACCCTAGTCCTGCTTTGGTGGCTGTATTTCAGAGAGTTCTTGAGCTCTCAAACTAGCTATGGTGGATGCGTGGTTCGAAAGAGCCGAATCCTTCTCCAGTATGCCAAGGGCCTCCTTTTATAGTCGAAAGGGGCTGCCACAGTGGCACACAGGAGGTGGAAAGGCGTACAGTACTGCGAGCTTATCGCTCGTATTACAGGACAAGATGCATTTAATGTGTCGCTGAGGTGTCCCCTAGCTTTATCGGGGACGGGAGCGAGGCCCGTCCCGTCCGTCGCCGCTCCTCCTCGCTTCGACACACGCCCTGGCCAGCGATGCATGCGGCGCCATGTAGGCAGGCAGGCAGCTGAGGTGGCGCGGTGGTGGAGCCTTCACGAAGATCTGCATGCCGCCACACAGGCATGTGCTGAGTTGGCCTGGAAGCTGCATGTTGCCACGCAGGTGCCTGCCCAGCTGGTTGGGCTGGCAACTACATGCGAACGGTGGTGGTGACTTGGTTGGTGCGGGCCTGGCTGTGGCCCCGCTGGCGCCCCTGGTGAGGGCCTTGCCGGGTGGCCCGGCAAGGGTCTTGCCGTGGCGTGCTGTCATCCCCGGCAAGGATCTTGCCGGGGGTCTTGTGGCTCTCCTCGGCAAGGGTCTTGCCGAGGACCGTCGTCTTTTAATCCTCATCAGATCTTGAATATTCCTTGTCTTCACAAATATCTGCATGCCACCACAGAGGTGCCTCCCGAGCCCTGGCCCAACATGGTTGATGGTGTTGGAGACCGTGGGCTCAAGGGCGGCTCGCTCTATTGGTGTTTGGGCGTGCTGCCCCAGCAAGGGTCTTGCCGGGGCTGCTGAGGCCGTCCCCGGCAAGGGTCTTGCCGGGGGAAACTGCTCCGCCCCTCTGCTGCTTTGCGTTCTTGGTCTTGGTGTTGCCTTGATTGTCTTGGGCTTCAGTTTTACCTTGGTTCACCTCCCCTGTTCTGCTTGGTGCGGCCGTGGGCGCGGCTCCGACTGCCCGTGCACAAGTAAGGGGTACAAAGATGTGCCCCTTCTTTTGTACACCGACAGACGCACAAGCCTGGTGCAGCACAAGGAATTGACTCTGGACCGCTAAGATAAGTTTCGCACTCAGGTCGGCCAAGTGCTGCGGCATAGGATTCCCATCTCTTGCAGCCTTGCAATGGCGAAGCCACCTTCATTTCCTACCCTTAGGTAGCTGCTTGCACGCTAAAGGGGACCCTCAGGAGCTCTTACTGGACCTCGGGCCACTCACCTACTGGCCTTGACCACGGCATCGCGACCTAGCATACCAGCGACGGCTGTAGCCTGCCTGGGGACCGGGACCTGTCTACGTAGAGCACCAAGCTACCACGATGTCGGAAAGGGGGGACTGAGCCGAAGCAGGACATGCAGTCATAAATCTTCATAATAAGGACAATATTAACAAAAGGCACTATAGATCCTTTACACACCCCCATGGGGTTCGTCTAGATTCCTCACAGGGAACAAAAGAAGAAGGTTTCTAGGAGCCCTATCTACAAGCGTTGGCGCCGCCGACACCATCATCAACAGTGGGCCACGGGAGGCTGACGCCAACCCCATCTGTCGATGTACAAAAGTAGGGGCTCTCCTTTTGACCCCTCTACTTGTGCACGGGCAGTCAAAGCCGCGCCTGCGGCCACACTTAGCAGGGCTAAGGGAGGAAGCAGAAGCGCAAGAATACCAGAACAGCACTCCAGCCAGGGGCACAAGACAAGCAGAGCAATGCCAAGACCAAATACGCAAAGAGCGAGAGGGCGAGGTGGACTCCCCCGGCAAGACCCTTGCCGGGGCGGCCTCCGCAGCCCCGGCAAGAGACTTGCCGGGGCAACTTGCCCAACGCCAGCAGAGCATGCCACCCTTGAGCCCAAGGGTTCCAACACCATCAACCACATTGGAACCTAGGCTTGGGAGGCACCTCCGTGGTGGCATGAAGATCTTTGTGAAGATCATAAGCACACGAGATCAGATGAGGACCAGAAGACGACGATCCTCGACAAGATCCTTGCCGAGGAAATCCACGAGACCCCCGGCAAGATCCTTGCCGGGGACGACCGTGATGCCCCGGCAAGACCCTTGCCGATGACACCTGCGGCGCCACAGCCAGACCCACGTCTGCCAAGACTCCACCACCGTTCCCATACAGCTGCCAGCCCAACCAGTTGGGCAGGCACCTGCGTGGCATCGTGCGGCCTCCAGGCCAACTCAGCAAGCACCTGCGTGGTGGCATGCAGATCTTCGTGAAGACCCTACCACCACGCCATCTCAGCAGCCTGCCTGCCTACGTGGCGCTGCATGCCTCGTTGGCCTGGACGCGTGTTGGAGCGAGGCGGAGCGGCGACGGACGGGACGGGCCTCGTTGTCATCCCCAATAAAGCAATGGGACACCTAAGGAGCGCATTTAATGCGCCTTGTCCCGTAATGACAGGCGATAAGCGTGTACACTATATACCTTTCCACCTCCTGTGTGCCACTATGGCGACCCCTTTTGTCTATAAAAGGAGGCCCGGGGCGTACTGGAGAGGGATTCGGATCTTTTGGACTACACACGCACCACAGCTAGTTCTAAAGCTCAAGAACACTCAAATATACACCAAAGCAGGACTAGGGTATTACGCACCCTCGTGGCCCGAACCTGGGTAAACGATCCCTGTGCTGACTACCAGACCCGCTCTTTGCACAACCCCGCGCCCGCCAACCGTAGAAGGGATCCCAGTGATTCCATAGGTGTCGTTTCCACCGACACCATCCAGATCAACGACAGCGGCGGGCGGATGCCGCCACTACGCTCTGGGCACGGCGAGAGCTCGGGGGCACGTAGCTGTCATCGCTCGTCTCCGGAGTCTCATAGGGCTCGGGCGAGTCGCTGGACTCCCAAGCGCCATCGCTGCTACTGGAGGAACCGCTGGCGAGGCCAGCAGCTGGCCTGGCTCCTGCCGTTGTGTCGTCCCGACGACCCCCTCCAGGGCAGCACTCCAGGCGGTGGCCTTCCCCGTCGAAGACCTTGAAGAACATCATGGAGGCACCGTCGTATTCGAAGTGGATGGCGAGGGCGCCCTCCGCATGGCAAAATCGGACGACCTTGCCCCATCCGCGAGTCACGAAGATCTTGCCTGGGGAGACGACCTCAACCTCCGCCCCCGTCGCCGGGGCATCACACTCGGCGTGCTGCAGCCATAGCTCGAGGGGACCCCCCGACGGCATCTCGGCAGAGAAGAACTGTGGGAAGCGAATCCAAGTGCGCGGTGGCATCGCCGCCCACACCACCAGTTCGTGCGAGGAGCCCTCGGTGTGGGTTCCTGGGGCGACGGCGCATGCCACCGCGGCGTGGCGACCACGGCCACGGCGTGGACGGCGTTGATTGTCGCCTCCTCCTCCGGAGCCCTCGGCCCGGGCGTACAAAGGCAGCGGATATCCGGGGGGAGGCCGCTCATGCCAAGGCCTCATCACCTTCGGCCTCACGACGACGTCGCGGCAGCGGGCCAACCTCTTCTTCGGCGGAAGTGGCCCCGGCTCGTTGTGTGGGGATTTCCCCTTCTCAGCGGCCGACAATCTCCGTATCGGCGCCATGGGTGTCGCTGCTAGCAGTGACGCAAGGAAGAAGAAGCGAGCGGAACGGGAAGAGATGGGCGACGGGGGCTCCGCCCCTCTCCCCATTTATAGCAGGAGAAGGCCAACCGGCGACCCCCACGATCACAGGTAACGATGGCTTTTCTGCATGCACCAGGGACGCGTCAAGTCGGGCAGTTGCCAAGGTAGCGTGGGGAAGTGGAGACGCCCACGTCCTGTCAGTCGCCACGCTCAATCAAGGCCGCAGGCGGTTGGGGCCCGCGGCGCTCCGTACTTGCCCCTTGGCTTTGCCCCGAAGCCAAGTCCGAGCGCGCCTTGGGCCCGGGGGCTACTGTCGGTGTTCTGGGAATGGGGGTCCCCGGGCTTGCCTGCCTGCGGCCCACGGTGTGGCTCCTCTAGCGGCCTGGTACGGCCCATCTTCACTAGCAAACACTCAAGACCCTTGCGAGGGGCCAAGCCTCGCGAGGCGGACGACACAAGATCTCCTCAGGGGCAGCCTCACTAGGCTGGCTCGCGAGGAGCGGAGAGATCAAGGCGAGGGGCATCTCGTGAGGTTCCCGTGACGTGAGCCGTGACGACCAAGGCCAGGCGGGCGCTAGGCGGGCGCCAGCGGGCGCAGAGTAGTGGTTTCCTCTTTGGTGCTAAAGGAGCAGGCACAGGCGAAGAGTCCCGAGGCATCAGGCAAAGGTTTCCATATCGGTGCAACGAGACCAAGACCCACAGGATGGCAGGTCAGAGGTCACCATGGAGCCCATGACGGCGTCACCACCAGAGCCTTTGGCAGGCGAAGACCACCTTTTGTCAGGATAGCTTGTATTAGCTGTCCCCCTTCAAATTAGCCGTTGTGGGATCCCTTCCCACCTAATATTTGGGAAGAGGACCGGGGCCTCTGTAAATTGGACTAGCCACCACCATAGGAAGAAGACGGACTATGGATCAGATCCATTCCACCCTCACACGCACAAGCTCACCGAGCTCAAGAACACCTCTCCTCAGGAGGCTATTCTTCCCTTGTACTTGTTCATCCTCAGCCTACAAGGCAATCCACCACACCACACTGGAGTAGGGTATTACACCACATCGGTGGCCCGAACCAGTATAAACTCTTGTGTCCCTTGTTCTTCGAGTTCGACGAGCTGAGCTTTGAGATCATGGTGAGGGAGTGAGCTAGGGGGAGGGAGATATCTTCGTGCGCACCCCAGAGTTCGAACCTTAAGGGTTTTGCCGGAACCCAAAATTCGACAGTAATCAATAATTCCCCGTCCCATAAGAGGTAGTGTGGTTGTATGTGTTTGGTTGGGACGGTAGTCACACCTTAAATCTAATCCATCTTTTACTCGCAAAACTGCTTTGACACACCACTTCTTCATCAAGTGGTGAGCTGATACGTCTCCAACTTATCTATAATTTTTTATTGTTCCATGCTATTATATTATCCATTTAGGATGTTTTATATGCATTTATATGCTATTTTATATGATTTTTGGGACTAACCTATTAACCTAGAGCCCAGTGCCAGTTTTTGTTTTTCCTTGTTTTTGAGTTTTACAGAAAAGGAATACCAAATGGAGTCCAATTGACGTGCCAATTTTTGATGATTTTTTATGGACCAAAAGAATCCCCCATACTAAAATAGTTGGGCCAGAAGAGTCCCGAGCCATCCACGAGGGTGGAGGGCGCGCCCCCTACCTCGTGGATGGCTCGGAGACCCCCCTGACGTGAGACCGACGCCAAAAATTCTTATAAATACAGAAACCCCCCGAAAAGAAACCTAGATCGGGAGTTCCGCCACCGCAAGCCTCTGGAGCCACCAAAAACTAATCAGGACCCTGTTTCGGCACCCTGCCGGAGGGGGGAATCATCACCGGTGGCCATCTTCATTATCCCGGCGCTCTCCATGACGAGGAGGGAGTAGTTCACCCTCGGGGCTGAGGGTATGTACCAGTAGCTATGTGTTTGATCTCTCTCTCTCTCGTGTTCTTGATGTGGCACGATCTTGATGTATCGCGAGCTTTGCTATTATAGTTGGATCTTATGATGTTTCTCCCCCTCTATCTCTTGTAATGGATTGAGGTTTCCCTTTGAAGTTATCTTATCGGATTGAGTCTTTAAGGATTTGAGAACACTTGATGTATGTCTTGCGTGGGATACCCGTGGTGACAATGGGGTATTCTATTGATTCACCTGATGTATGTTTTGGTGATCAACTTGCGGGTTCTGTGACCTTGGGAATCTATGCATAGGGGTTGGCACACGTTTTCGTCTTGACTCTCCGGTAGAAACTTTGGGGAACTCTTTGAAGTTCTTTGTGTTGGTTGAATAGATGAATCTGAGATTGTGTGATGCATATCATATAATCATACCCGCGGATACTTGAGGTGACATTGGAGTATCTAGGTGACATTAGGGTTTTGGTTGATTTGTGTCTTAAGGTGTTATTTTACTACGAACTCTAGGGCTGTTTGTGACACTTACAGGAATGGCCCAATGGATTGATCAGAAAGAATAACTTTGAGGTGGTTTCGTACCCTACAGTAATCTCTTCATTTGTTGTCCGCTATTAGTGACTTTGGAGTGACTCTTTGTTGCATGTCGAGGGATAGGTATATGATCTAATTGTGTTATCCTTGTTGAGAGAACTTCCACTAGTGAAAGTATGAACCCTAGGCCTTGTTTCAACGCATTGCAATACCATTTTCGCTTACTTTTATCATTAGTTACCTTGCTGTTTTTATAATTTCAGATTATAAAAACCTATATCTACCATCCATATTGCACTGGTATCACCATCTCTTCGGTGAACTAGTGCACCTATACAATTTACCATTGTATTGGGTGTGTTGGGGACACAAGAGACTCTTGGTTATTTGGTTGCAGGGTTGTTAGAGAGAGACCATCTTCATCCTACCCCTCCAGCGGATTGATAAACCTTAGTGATGCGGAGCATCCCTCGTCCATCCACATGGACATGCCATCACCATCGCAAGCACCGAGAGGACCGGTGACAAGAGCACGTGCACGCAACATCGACAACGAGGTCACTTCTTTCCTCTTCGAGTCTCGTTCGGAATCGCATATGAATCGGGTCCTACGTCAAACGGAGACGTTATGCATTCTTAGGTACTTGGGAGATCGTCACGAGGAACACAGAGGGAAACACCAAGTTCACCCGGAGACACACGGTGGAAGGAGAAGGAATATGGGCATGAAGGAGTGGTGCCACTGGACACCCCGGATGCCCGGCCCCTGCGTCCCCGGGTGCCTGGCCACCGGCTGTGCTGGGCCTGGCCGCCCCGGGTGCCCGGCCAGGAGGCCCCGGGTGCCCGGCCGCCCCAGCCTGGGCACTGCCCGCCGCCCCGGGTGCCCGGCCAACTGGCCCCGGGTGCCCGGCCACCCCGCTGGGCGCTGGCCCTTGCCTCCGGGTGCCCGGGCCGCGACCCCCGGGTGCCCGGCCTCGCTCCTGGGCTGCACCAACAGCCCCCCCCCCCCGGGTGCCCGGGCTGCCAACCCCCGGGTGCCCGGCCCCCTACAGCCACCTCTCGGGCAGAGGCCCTGACCGGTCCGGGTGCTCGGCCGATCTTGCCCCGGGTGCCCGGACCCCTCCATATGCCTGCGTGCATTTTGTGGTCTTTGACCATTGTACCCCTCTCTCCCTCATGTTTCGCCCCTAGACTATAAGTACCCCCCACCTAGCTCATTTAGAGGATAGAAAAGTATATGAGATGATTATGTGAGCTTTGCTCCTTGTACCCACTCCTCTAGGAGATCAAGACCTCCTAGGAGAAGATCCCTAGTGGATATCAAGCCCCCATCTTGGGAAGGATCCCCATCATAGGATCATCAAGACCTCTCTCCTCATAGGATTGGGGTGAACTAGTTACCTTGTATCTTTCTTTTGTTGTCCTTGGATCATTGTGACCTCTTGTGTGTTCTTGGATCTAGCATATGTGTGATTGGATCTAGTCAATTTGAGTGTTTTCCCTCTCTTGCGTTCTTCACGTTCTTCGTGTTCTTGGGGATTTCCCCTCCAATTCGTGAAAGATCTTCATCTAGGGTTCCACCCTACAACATCTTGGTATCATGAGCCATGGTTTATCACGAAATTGGAGCCCCCTTCTTGTTCTCTAGCCTAATTTTGTTGTGTTCTTCCCCAATTTCTAAAATTCCCCACCAAAAATATCCCCAAATTTTTTTGTGATTTGTTGGTTTGATGAGGTTTTGTTGGATTTGATCCATGGATTTGCTTGGTTGCAAGTGGATCTAGCTTTCCACCCTTCCATCTCCACCTTTCCCTCCACGAAATCCACCAATTTCCACCATTTTCCCATGAATTTCCTCCCAAATCCGTCACCCCCGCGCACCCGGACCTCAAACCCCGGGCACCCGGACCCCCCGCGCATCTCCGTTGACCACCCCGGGTGCCCGCACCCCGAGCCCCTGGGCACCCGCACCCCGGGCTGTTTGCTTCGGACCACCCCGGGTGCCCGCACCTCTTGCCCCCGGGCACCCGGATCCCCGGGCCTCTTCTTCCGCCCAACCTCGCTGACCACCCTGGGTGCCCGCACCCCCGAACCCCGGGCACCCGCACCCCCCTGAATCAGCCCAACACCATCACCATTTCGGCCATAACTTTCATCTCCGGAGTCCAATTTTCGTGTTCTTTAGCTCGTTGAGTAGCTATTGACATCCCCCATCCATCTAGATAGGTTCCAACACCATTCGACTCCATCAAAATTTTGGCATTTTGGCATATTTGCCTAAGCCATCCACCATATCATCCGCAAAACCACCATAGCTTTCCACAACCTAACCCATTTTGATCCATATAGCATTTGTGGTTGCTTGAGGGGTGACTTGAGTCTCCTAAGGTGTTTCGGCTACTTAGGGACGGTCACTTCGTCATCCACCACCACCACCACTTCCGCAATGCTAACTCTGGAACCACCTACGCATTCCGCTACCACCATTTGACATTTGCCTTTGGAGATTTTGAGTTTGCCGTTTTTACCGTTTCCTAAGGAGTTTCGGCTACTTAGGGACGGGTCTACATCATCTTGGTATCTACATCAAGAACACCGCCACTCATCATCGCCACAAGGTCGTCTTCGACATCGACCACTTCACTAATTTGACACCCTAACCTAAGCAAGAACGGTTGCCTCCATATCACCTTGGTATCGTGGTATCCCATCATTGTACATTCTTGCCATTACTTTGTTAACCCCTTAGCCCATTTTGCGTCACTTGCCTATCGAGACTAGCCTTTGAGTATTGCCGGCAACGTTACTTGTGCACATTAGTGATCCGTACCTTCCATTGCATACATACCATATCATATTGGTATCATATTGGTATCATCATATCATCACTTGTGTCACAAGATTGTTCCCGCATTTACAAAATTGCTATCTTGGTTTGTGCATTTCGCATAGTGTCCATATCAAAAAAAGAGAGAGAATAAGCTTTTAAGCAAAAAGGAAAAGAGAGCAAAGAGCTTGTAAGCAAGAGCCATAGCATCGCCACATTGCATACCATACTACCATATTGATCATCTTGGATCATCGTGTGCGAAA
Organism: Thinopyrum obtusiflorum; assembly: GCA_036873465.1. NCBI lineage: Eukaryota > Viridiplantae > Streptophyta > Magnoliopsida > Poales > Poaceae > Thinopyrum > Thinopyrum obtusiflorum. The sequence continues at coordinate 8,037 of JAAAWM010009271.1, read as the reverse complement.
CACCGGAACATCATACATATATAGCATACTTGGGATAGAAAGTTGATCCATTTTGCATCTTATAGGTTGTGCACAAGTGTCGTATCCGCCTATTGAGCAATCGTGCTAGCGTCTCTCTTGAGTTGTGCAACACGAGCGTTTTCCGTGGATTCCACATTTTGTGCTCATTCCTTGGTTGCACGACCCCATTTATCTATCCGTGTGTGTGTTTCCGTGTGCCACCCGTATTGCTATTGGTCTACTTGTTTCACTTGCGAATTTGTGAATCTTTTCCAACATTATTGACTCTTGCTAACATTTTGCATCAAATTTTTGTGCCACTATCCTCACCGAGCATCACCATAAGCCTTACTTGTGTAGGTGCAAGAATTGACAAGATTCGGTACCAATTGTGCTATTTCCTTGATACATTATTGAGTGATCATTGATCCATCTTCAACATTGGATAAGGTACATTGGTCTAGTTCTTTCCTTTCTTCCACTCACATTTGCTCGAGTCTTGTGATGGATAGGCAAAGCATTTCATCTCCGGTCTTCCACGACAATGATGAGTTCGATGCCATGAAGTACAATTTGGATGCCAAGATGGATGATCAAAGGAAGGAGCTCAAGGTCCTCATCAAGTCCTACAAGAGATCTTCCTTATCTTCGAGAAGATGCTCTAGTGCATACCCTTCCAAGCTACCATCTCCGGCAAGGTCACATCGGCATCGACACCATCACCAACAAGAACGTGAAGGTCAAGAGCTCAACACCAACAACCGCTCAATGACTTCACCATCTACCTTGGCATCTTTGCCAAGCGACTTCAAGGCATCTTCACCTTTCGACATTCGACATCTTCGCCTACAAGCACCTCAAGACTATGCTCAAGAGAAGCTCCCCAAGCTCAAGTCCGCGACTTCCACGAGCTACTACGACCTCGACACCGACCACGAGCTTCCTTTCTATGGGACTCAAGACCCTGAGGAGTATCTCGAGTGGGAGCGCACGATGGACGACTACCTCAAGGTACGCCAAGTCCCTTCCGAAGACCAAGTGAAGTACGCCACAAGTAACTTCCATGACTACGCGTCGACATGGTGGCTTCATACACCTTCGAAGACCTTCGCCATGAGTTGGCCCAAGACGAAGAAAGCTATGCGGCGAGAGTTTTTGCCTTCCACCTACACGGAACATCTTCAACGCCAATTGGAGAACACCATCCAAGGATCCAAGTCCCTAGACAAGTACTTCCTCGACATGAAGAAAGCCTTGCGACGAGCCGGTGTGGACGACCCCATTTGGATGAAGTTCTACTTCATGATGGGCTTGAACAATGACATCTCCAAGATTATCTTCCTCGAGAACTACAAGTCCCTCGACGACAACTACATTGGTGCTCTCAAGGCAGAACAAGAACTTATGAAGGCCAAGATTTCTCCACCCCAAGCACACTTCTCGAAGACCAACCTCAAAGACGGCAAGCATGAGACTAGCACCACCACGGTTTCCAAGCCCGACGAGCTCCAAGGCGACGCTCCCAAGTTCGACTCCACCGCCATCCCTCTTTGTGGCAGTGATGATGCCGAGCCTACTTCGACTCTTTTTCAAGACGGTGCGGCGACGAGTACGACTACGGAGACCCTCAAGGACCAAGCTTTGGAGGCGAGCGACACGGTGGCGAGCAAGGATGATGCTTCCATCTTTGGAGGCAAGAGTGATGATGTGCCATCTTCGGCCTTCATCCACGACAAGAGCGATGATGTGCCATCTTTGGCCTTCATCCATGACGAGAGTGATGATGTGCCATCTTCGGCCTTCATCCACGACGACGACTACGAGATGGTTGAGCATGGGATTTTCCCTTCGACCACGGCGACGTATAATGACTTGAGTGACTTATGCCACCATATTGAGAGTGAGAGTGACTTCACCACTAGCCCCATAAATGACGAGTTGCCCCAATTCCCATGTGAGGAGAGTTACCACCACCACCACTTGAGTGATTTGAGTGACTCCACCATATGTGACATTGAGTGCACCTACCTTGAGGGAGTGAGTGAACCACCACATAGAGAGAGAGTGATAGTTGATAGGGTGTGTGAGGCCATTTTGATTTCTAACAACTTAACCTCCACCTCTATTGTGTCTTCTAATTTGGTGATAGGTCCCATTTATGATGACGCGCTGACCCGCGATGACTTCGTCCTTCCTATGGACAAGACGATGGCCATGGTGGAATATGATGCACCCCCCACATGGTTCCATCAAGATGAAGGTGACCACCATTTGGTCTTTGGCATCTCACCTACCCCCCCCCCCCCCCCCCCCCCCCCCCCCCCCCCCCCCCCCCCCCCCCCCCCCCCCCCCCCCCCCCCCCCCCCCCCCCCCCCCCCCCCCCCCCCCCCCCCCCCCCCCCCCCCCCCCCCCCCCCCCCCCCCCCCCCCCCCCCCCCCCCCCCCCCCCCCCCCCCCCCCCCCCCCCCCCCCCCCCCCCCCCCCCCCCCCCCCCCCCCCCCCCCCCCCCCCCCCCCCCCCCCCCCCCCCCCCCCCCCCCCCCCCCCCCCCCCCCCCCCCCCCCCCCCCCCCCCCCCCCCCCCCCCCCCCCCCCCCCCCCCCCCCCCCCCCCCCCCCCCCCCCCCCCCCCCCCCCCCCCCCCCCCCCCCCCCCCCCCCCCCCCCCCCCCCCCCCCCCCCCCCCCCCCCCCCCCCCCCCCCCCCCCCCCCCCCCCCCCCCCCCCCCCCCCCCCCCCCCCCCCCCCCCCCCCCCCCCCCCCCCCCCCCCCCCCCCCCCCCCCCCCCCCCCCCCCCCCCCCCCCCCCCCCCCCCCCCCCCCCCCCCCCCCCCCCCCCCCCCCCCCCCCCCCCCCCCCCCCCCCCCCCCCCCCCCCCCCCCCCCCCCCCCCCCCCCCCCCCCCCCCCCCCCCCCCCCCCCCCCCCCCCCCCCCCCCCCCCCCCCCCCCCCCCCCCCCCCCCCCCCCCCCCCCCCCCCCCCCCCCCCCCCCCCCCCCCCCCCCCCCCCCCCCCCCCCCCCCCCCCCCCCCCCCCCCCCCCCCCCCCCCCCCCCCCCCCCCCCCCCCCCCCCCCCCCCCCCCCCCCCCCCCCCCCCCCCCCCCCCCCCCCCCCCCCCCCCCCCCCCCCCCCCCCCCCCCCCCCCCCCCCCCCCCCCCCCCCCCCCCCCCCCCCCCCCCCCCCCCCCCCCCCCCCCCCCCCCCCCCCCCCCCCCCCCCCCCCCCCCCCCCCCCCCCCCCCCCCCCCCCCCCCCCCCCCCCCCCCCCCCCCCCCCCCCCCCCCCCCCCCCCCCCCCCCCCCCCCCCCCCCCCCCCCCCCCCCCCCCCCCCCCCCCCCCCCCCCCCCCCCCCCCCCCCCCCCCCCCCCCCCCCCCCCCCCCCCCCCCCCCCCCCCCCCCCCCCCCCCCCCCCCCCCCCCCCCCCCCCCCCCCCCCCCCCCCCCCCCCCCCCCCCCCCCCCCCCCCCCCCCCCCCCCCCCCCCCCCCCCCCCCCCCCCCCCCCCCCCCCCCCCCCCCCCCCCCCCCCCCCCCCCCCCCCCCCCCCCCCCCCCCCCCCCCCCCCCCCCCCCCCCCCCCCCCCCCCCCCCCCCCCCCCCCCCCCCCCCCCCCCCCCCCCCCCCCCCCCCCCCCCCCCCCCCCCCCCCCCCCCCCCCCCCCCCCCCCCCCCCCCCCCCCCCCCCCCCCCCCCCCCCCCCCCCCCCCCCCCCCCCCCCCCCCCCCCCCCCCCCCCCCCCCCCCCCCCCCCCCCCCCCCCCCCCCCCCCCCCCCCCCCCCCCCCCCCCCCCCCCCCCCCCCCCCCCCCCCCCCCCCCCCCCCCCCCCCCCCCCCCCCCCCCCCCCCCCCCCCCCCCCCCCCCCCCCCCCCCCCCCCCCCCCCCCCCCCCCCCCCCCCCCCCCCCCCCCCCCCCCCCCCCCCCCCCCCCCCCCCCCCCCCCCCCCCCCCCCCCCCCCCCCCCCCCCCCCCCCCCCCCCCCCCCCCCCCCCCCCCCCCCCCCCCCCCCCCCCCCCCCCCCCCCCCCCCCCCCCCCCCCCCCCCCCCCCCCCCCCCCCCCCCCCCCCCCCCCCCCCCCCCCCCCCCCCCCCCCCCCCCCCCCCCCCCCCCCCCCCCGGAAGACTCGGAAGATAAATGGGTCCATCAACTCCAACGGCATCACTGAGTATAGAACCACGACCTAAAAGCACCTTACTCGTCGTCTGAAAAGTCTGCAACATGAGAAGTTGCAGCCCGAAAACGGGTCAGCACATGGAATATGCTGGCAATGTAACACATAGAGAGTAATGGAATGAAACAGCTATACTATATGCATATATGGCTGGTGGAAAGCTCTATGGTTACAGTTTTGCGTAAAGCCAGTTTTTCCCTACTGCAAAGGAATAAATTTATTTAACTATCATGGTAGTTGTTAAACATCGAGAATGGTTGACAGCATTCCGATCCCAATTAAGTGAACAATTAAAACCCAACAACATTAATTAGAAGTAACATGATGAGATTCACATGATATTCAAGTACTAGATACTCAAGTTGTCCATAACCGGGGACACGGCTAATCATGATTAGTTTGTACACTCTGCAGAGGTTTGCGCACTTTTCCCCACATGACTCGATCGCCTCCGTTTGTTTTCTCGCACTACATGGTGTTTGAGAAACGGATGACCGAGACATAGTCTTTCAGAAGCGCTAGCACCTTACATGTGGGGTAGACCGTACCACCTACAACCCCTACATCTGCTAGTCCACCCCGTACCCCCCCCCCCCCCCCCCCCCCCCCCCCCCCCCCCCCCCCCCCCCCCCCCCCCCCCCCCCCCCCCCCCCCCCCCCCCCCCCCCCCCCCCCCCCCCCCCCCCCCCCCCCCCCCCCCCCCCCCCCCCCCCCCCCCCCCCCCCCCCCCCCCCCCCCCCCCCCCCCCCCCCCCCCCCCCCCCCCCCCCCCCCCCCCCCCCCCCCCCCCCCCCCCCCCCCCCCCCCCCCCCCCCCCCCCCCCCCCCCCCCCCCCCCCCCCCCCCCCCCCCCCCCCCCCCCCCCCCCCCCCCCCCCCCCCCCCCCCCCCCCCCCCCCCCCCCCCCCCCCCCCCCCCCCCCCCCCCCCCCCCCCCCCCCCCCCCCCCCCCCCCCCCCCCCCCCCCCCCCCCCCCCCCCCCCCCCCCCCCCCCCCCCCCCCCCCCCCCCCCCCCCCCCCCCCCCCCCCCCCCCCCCCCCCCCCCCCCCCCCCCCCCCCCCCCCCCCCCCCCCCCCCCCCCCCCCCCCCCCCCCCCCCCCCCCCCCCCCCCCCCCCCCCCCCCCCCCCCCCCCCCCCCCCCCCCCCCCCCCCCCCCCCCCCCCCCCCCCCCCCCCCCCCCCCCCCCCCCCCCCCCCCCCCCCCCCCCCCCCCCCCCCCCCCCCCCCCCCCCCCCCCCCCCCCCCCCCCCCCCCCCCCCCCCCCCCCCCCCCCCCCCCCCCCCCCCCCCCCCCCCCCCCCCCCCCCCCCCCCCCCCCCCCCCCCCCCCCCCCCCCCCCCCCCCCCCCCCCCCCCCCCCCCCCCCCCCCCCCCCCCCCCCCCCCCCCCCCCCCCCCCCCCCCCCCCCCCCCCCCCCCCCCCCCCCCCCCCCCCCCCCCCCCCCCCCCCCCCCCCCCCCCCCCCCCCCCCCCCCCCCCCCCCCCCCCCCCCCCCCCCCCCCCCCCCCCCCCCCCCCCCCCCCCCCCCCCCCCCCCCCCCCCCCCCCCCCCCCCCCCCCCCCCCCCCCCCCCCCCCCCCCCCCCCCCCCCCCCCCCCCCCCCCCCCCCCCCCCCCCCCCCCCCCCCCCCCCCCCCCCCCCCCCCCCCCCCCCCCCCCCCCCCCCCCCCCCCCCCCCCCCCCCCCCCCCCCCCCCCCCCCCCCCCCCCCCCCCCCCCCCCCCCCCCCCCCCCCCCCCCCCCCCCCCCCCCCCCCCCCCCCCCCCCCCCCCCCCCCCCCCCCCCCCCCCCCCCCCCCCCCCCCCCCCCCCCCCCCCCCCCCCCCCCCCCCCCCCCCCCCCCCCCCCCCCCCCCCCCCCCCCCCCCCCCCCCCCCCCCCCCCCCCCCCCCCCCCCCCCCCCCCCCCCCCCCCCCCCCCCCCCCCCCCCCCCCCCCCCCCCCCCCCCCCCCCCCCCCCCCCCCCCCCCCCCCCCCCCCCCCCCCCCCCCCCCCCCCCCCCCCCCCCCCCCCCCCCCCCCCCCCCCCCCCCCCCCCCCCCCCCCCCCCCCCCCCCCCCCCCCCCCCCCCCCCCCCCCCCCCCCCCCCCCCCCCCCCCCCCCCCCCCCCCCCCCCCCCCCCCCCCCCCCCCCCCCCCCCCCCCCCCCCCCCCCCCCCCCCCCCCCCCCCCCCCCCCCCCCCCCCCCCCCCCCCCCCCCCCCCCCCCCCCCCCCCCCCCCCCCCCCCCCCCCCCCCCCCCCCCCCCCCCCCCCCCCCCCCCCCCCCCCCCCCCCCCCCCCCCCCCCCCCCCCCCCCCCCCCCCCCCCCCCCCCCCCCCCCCCCCCCCCCCCCCCCCCCCCCCCCCCCCCCCCCCCCCCCCCCCCCCCCCCCCCCCCCCCCCCCCCCCCCCCCCCCCCCCCCCCCCCCCCCCCCCCCCCCCCCCCCCCCCCCCCCCCCCCCCCCCCCCCCCCCCCCCCCCCCCCCCCCCCCCCCCCCCCCCCCCCCCCCCCCCCCCCCCCCCCCCCCCCCCCCCCCCCCCCCCCCCCCCCCCCCCCCCCCCCCCCCCCCCCCCCCCCCCCCCCCCCCCCCCCCCCCCCCCCCCCCCCCCCCCCCCCCCCCCCCCCCCCCCCCCCCCCCCCCCCCCCCCCCCCCCCCCCCCCCCCCCCCCCCCCCCCCCCCCCCCCCCCCCCCCCCCCCCCCCCCCCCCCCCCCCCCCCCCCCCCCCCCCCCCCCCCCCCCCCCCCCCCCCCCCCCCCCCCCCCCCCCCCCCCCCCCCCCCCCCCCCCCCCCCCCCCCCCCCCCCCCCCCCCCCCCCCCCCCCCCCCCCCCCCCCCCCCCCCCCCCCCCCCCCCCCCCCCCCCCCCCCCCCCCCCCCCCCCCCCCCCCCCCCCCCCCCCCCCCCCCTGAGAAACATGGAATACATCATGAACTCCTGACAGCTCCTCTGGTAATTCCAACTTATAAGCGACTTCTCCCATACGTTGCAAGATCTTGTACGGTCCAACGAAACGCGGTGCTAACTTTCCCTTAACTCCAAAGCGCTTAACTCCTCGAAGTGGGGATACTCGAAGATAAACTCTGTCTCCGGTTTCGTAAACTGTCTCCTTGCGTTTAGAATCTGCGTAGCTCTTCTGCCTGGACTGGGCTACCTTGAGCCTATCGCGAATCAACTTAACTTTCCGTTCAGACTCCTTAATCAAATCTGGTCCAAAGAATTGACGGTCTCCAACTTCGTCCCATGACAACGGTGTCCTGCACCTCCTTCCGTATAAAGCTTCGAAAGGTGCCATCTTCAAACTGGTTTGGTAACTGTTGTTATAAGAAAACTCCGCATACGGCAAGTTATCGTCCCAACTAGATCCATAATCTAGTGCACAAGCTCTCAACATATCTTCCAAAATCTGATTGACTCTCTCAGTCTGTCCATCCGTCTGTGGGTGAAAAGCTGTGCTGAACTCTAGTCTGGTACCCAAAGTTTCATGCAACTGATTCCAAAACTTTGAGGTAAATTGGGTTCCTCTATCTGATACGATACTCCTCGGAACTCCATGCAAACAAATGATCCTAGTCATGTATATCTTTGCCAACTTAGCACTGGTGTAAGTGGTCTTAACTGGAATAAAATGTGCTACCTTTGTCAAACGATCAACTACTACCCATATCGAGTCATAGCCTGCTTTCGTCCTGGGTAGTCCTGTGATAAAATCCATGCCTATCTTATCCCACTTCCATTCGGGTATCGGCAATGGTTGTAACAATCCTGCTGGCTTCTGATGCTCTGCCTTTACTCTCTGACATACGTCACAAACTGCTACATATGCTGCAATATCCTTCTTCATTCCGGTCCACCAGAATGTTTCCTTCAAATCCAAATACATCTTGGTATTCCCTGGGTGAATCGAATACGGTGAATCATGTGCCT
>JAAAWM010009270.1:0-21319 GCA_036873465.1 Thinopyrum obtusiflorum | reverse complement strand
CTGTTTTGTGTTTTTCTTTTATTTATTTTCTGTTTTGATTTAGTTAGGGCTCTTATGCATTTTTGTAAAATATAGGAATTGTCCCCAATATTTCATTGCAATACTACTAGCCCTCAGAAATTGGTTTGGATGAATTTGAACTTCATTTGGAATTGAAATGAATTTAAGGAATTTATTTAGTGCTGTTTGGGTGCTGTTTCAAATCGTTTGAGCTGCTTATCTAATTCCAAATATTTTTATGATGGATTTATAAATGTTCCTGGAATATTTGCCATTTAATGAACATTTTTTCAACAGTGTTTGATCAACTCCAATTTGCACTTTTGAATTTAAGTTGATTTTCAGATTTGAATTTGAGTTGGATCCAAAACCCTTGTGATTTGGCACTGCTAATGATCATGACTTGGCATATTCAACAGAGTATCACAGTGCTTATTACAAAGGGGTGTTACAACAAGCACAAGATACGATCGACGTCAGAACCAGTGAACAGGTCAGTATGAACATCCATTTTTCCTTTTAAAACTGGATAGAGTTATAAGTTAACTGACAAACCTCCAACAAAATATAGGCTCGGCTGGACAACCATCAAATAAGCAGTCCTGGCAACCAAACACAAGAAGCTGACCCACAATCAACCGTTAGCATCACACATGACAAAGAAGAAGAAAACAACGAAGAGGAGGTAAACTTCCACAGCCCACTACACCCCACACTGGAAACTCGTAATGGCAGGAAGAAAATGGACCTCAAACTCGTATTGTTTGATCTCCAGGTATCACAAGCACTGCAAGAGCAAGAGACGACCCGTGTTGAACTTGAACCCCATGGTGAACCTCAAACAGACGAAGGCGTCACAGAACAGGAAGTTTGTGTACAAGAGATTTCCAGTGCCACAACAATGCAGATGACCATCACAAATACAGAGGAGAAAGCCCAAGACATCCCAGCCGATGAGAAACTCGAGACTGTTATACCTGACAAAGAAACAGTCGACGCAGGCATGAATAACCGAATCATCAACATAGAGGTAAAATTCAACAATAACAACCCATTTTCAAAACATTTATGATGTCTGAACTACCTAATACACCCTGCCACCGCAATACAAGGATTATAAGGGATGACTCACCCTTTTCTCTGAACAAATGCAGGAAACAAACGAGTACGTTGATCTCGAAGATCAAGAAGCAGCACATCCAAAGGAAACTCAAAAACACACAGAACTTCAAACAACAATGTCTGAAGAGGTGAGATTACAAAGCCCATTTCTATGACAAAAAAATATATTGTTGCAACGATGAAGTTCACATGTACGATGAAGTTCAGACAGAAATGAAGTTCAATATATAATTTCAATTGTTATTAAACAGGAAAAGGAAGCAAACGAAAGCACTGACATAGATATTCAACATGAAAAACAAGAGGACAACACGAAACAAGGAGAAGCCGTATTTGAAGCAGTAGACAGTCCTGCCACTGCAAAGAAAGAGGTCTTATAAAAAAATTACAACTGCATAGTCAGAAAAGCACCCATTTTTTAATTACTTTTTGTGTTGTAACAGGCACAAGAAGCTCAAGAGAGCACCAACAATCAAGACCATCAAACACAACCAGAGGAGGCCAATGAACAAGGGGAACATGTTCTTCAAACGGTAGACAGCAATGCCATTGAAGACCAAGCCACGGAAAATTCACTCACCGAACAACAGGTAGCAGAGACGGCAGCAGCGTCAACGATTGAAAAGGTAAAGTTACATAACCTGCACCTATGAAATTATAAAATAGCTACATGCACACTCAAATAAACTACCACCTACCACATCTGTGTTCACTCAAATGCACTCCCACTTTGCCACCTCTATGTTTGAACAGGTGCAAGAAAAAAACAAGGACAGTGATGATGAACAGCAAAATGAACAACAAGAGAAAGACCCAAAACCCCCACTCAACGAAGAACACGTAGAACAATCAGCAGTAACAACAACAAATAAAGAGGTGAAATCACATAATACCTCTTCACGCTCTTATAGTTCAAAAATACGCACTTAACATTTCATTATTTCCCTGTCATCACAGACAGAGGAGGCCAATGAGCAAGAGGAGGCCACTGAAGAAGGGCAACATGTTCTTCAAACGGTAGACATCAATGTCACAGAAGACCAAGCCCCAAAATATTCACTCACCAAACAACAGGTAGCAGAGACAGCTGCAGCAACAACGACTGAAAAGGTAAAGTTACATAAACTGATCCTATGAAAGTATAAAATAGCTCCGTGTAACCTCAAATGCACTTTGACTGAGCCACCTCTATGTTTGAAAAGCTACAAGACAAAAACGAGGACAGCGGTGATGAACTCCAAAATAAAGAACAAGAAGATGCCCAAAAACCTCCACTCAACGAAGAACGGGCGGAACAGTCAGCAGCAGCAATGAGAATAGTAGTAGAGATGATAGAAGCAGCAATGACTGAGGAGGTAAAGTTACATAAGTTGATTCTATGAAAATATAAAGTAGCTCCATGAAAACTCAAATGCACTGCAACTTAGCCACCTCTATGATTGAACAGCTGCAAGACAAAAACAAGGACAGTGACGATGAACACCAAAAGAAAGAACAAGAGGATCCCCAGGAAACTCCACTCAACGAAGAACGGGTGGAACAGTCAGCAGCAGCAACGACAGCTAAACAGGTGAAGTTGCGGAAAATGTTTCTACAAAATTATAGCTTAATCACAATCAAAATAGCCCAAAACACGCACCGAACGGTTCGCTATTTTCCTATCACAGCTGCTATAATTAAAATAAAGTAGCAAGTTAAATTATTTTAACGCTTTTTCAATGATAACGCAGAAACACGAAGAAGGCAACCACACAGATACAATCAATGAAGCAAACACATAGATTGTTCTACAGAAACTTAATTATGATATTTCTGAGAAAGAACCAGACACTATCGAAGAAAACCCTACACCGTCGTACGACGGCGATTCTCCTGGCAAAGAGGTTAGTGCCAACCAGGTCGAGACTGAAAAACAAGACGGAAAAGACCACCAGCAAGACATGACGGTTCACAAGCAAAAACATGATGCTAAGAAAAGCACAGACGACTCAAACGAGGATGCAGCAGAAACTGGACAAACGTGTACTGACGAACAGAGCTTCGAATGTACAACGCAAAAAGAAGAACATCACATGCCGCCAGAAGCACAACGAGAAGAAGAAAGGAACAACACTAGACATGACATATCTTCTAGCATCGAAGCAGGCAAGACAATAGAAACTTAATTGCTATCTTGCAACTTGAAATTATTTACATTAAATTCAAAATCATCGCAGGCACAAAGGTGAAAGGAGGTGAAAGGGATCGAGAAGAGGTGTCTTGAGGGGGGATTAGACCCTCAACAAATAAAGGTAGTAATTTTTAAATTCTTCAAGTTAAGGTGGAGTTTTAGCACAAGTTTAAGCATTCACAATACATATCAAGCAAGCATGGCAAGAGTATATGAGCAGCGGAAAGTAAAGCATGCAACTTGCAAGAATGTAAAGGGATGGGATTGGAGCCCCCCCCCCCCCCCCCCCCCCCCCCCCCCCCCCCCCCCCCCCCCCCCCCCCCCCCCCCCCCCCCCCCCCCCCCCCCCCCCCCCCCCCCCCCCCCCCCCCCCCCCCCCCCCCCCCCCCCCCCCCCCCCCCCCCCCCCCCCCCCCCCCCCCCCCCCCCCCCCCCCCCCCCCCCCCCCCCCCCCCCCCCCCCCCCCCCCCCCCCCCCCCCCCCCCCCCCCCCCCCCCCCCCCCCCCCCCCCCCCCCCCCCCCCCCCCCCCCCCCCCCCCCCCCCCCCCCCCCCCCCCCCCCCCCCCCCCCCCCCCCCCCCCCCCCCCCCCCCCCCCCCCCCCCCCCCCCCCCCCCCCCCCCCCCCCCCCCCCCCCCCCCCCCCCCCCCCCCCCCCCCCCCCCCCCCCCCCCCCCCCCCCCCCCCCCCCCCCCCCCCCCCCCCCCCCCCCCCCCCCCCCCCCCCCCCCCCCCCCCCCCCCCCCCCCCCCCCCCCCCCCCCCCCCCCCCCCCCCCCCCCCCCCCCCCCCCCCCCCCCCCCCCCCCCCCCCCCCCCCCCCCCCCCCCCCCCCCCCCCCCCCCCCCCCCCCCCCCCCCCCCCCCCCCCCCCCCCCCCCCCCCCCCCCCCCCCCCCCCCCCCCCCCCCCCCCCCCCCCCCCCCCCCCCCCCCCCCCCCCCCCCCCCCCCCCCCCCCCCCCCCCCCCCCCCCCCCCCCCCCCCCCCCCCCCCCCCCCCCCCCCCCCCCCCCCCTTGGAATATCTTGGTCTCAACACATGAGTAGGTGGTTCTCTCTCAGAAAATGAGTACTGAAAGTGTAGGCACATTCTGATGGCTCTCCCCACGAATGGAGGAAGGGTGGAGGGGTATTTATAGCCTCCACACAAAATCTAACCGTTACACACAATTTACCAAACTCGGTGGGACCGAACAGTGAAACTCGGTCAGACCGATTCAGTTCAAAATGTGAACGGTAGGATTTTCGGTGGGACCAACATAATCAACTCGGTGGGACCGATGTGCTAGGGTTAGGGTAAAACCTCAACTCGGTTTGACTGATTACACAAACTTGGTGAGACCGATTTTGGTAATAAGCAAAACAGAGAGTTGGTCAAGCAAACTCGGTAGGACCGATTGCATATCTCGGTAGGACCGAAATGATTGCAACAGGCAACAGTGAGTTTGCAAGCCCATCTCGGTGAGACCGAGATCCCATCGGTGAGACCGAACTGATTAGGGTTTCTGGCAGTGGCTATGTCAAATGAACTCGGTGGCAACGGATAGATCAAATCGGTGGGGCCGAGTTTGACTTTAGGTTTAGGACATATGCCCCCCCCCCCCCCCCCCCCCCCCCCCCCCCCCCCCCCCCCCCCCCCCCCCCCCCCCCCCCCCCCCCCCCCCCCCCCCCCCCCCCCCCCCCCCCCCCCCCCCCCCCCCCCCCCCCACTCAATGTGATCTTGGATCACTAAAATGAAAAGAGTAGAGTCTTGAGCTTGAACCAATATGTGTCCTTAGCATTTTTTTAAGGGGTTCCACATCCTCTTGTCCATGCCACGCCTTTGTTGAACTCTCTGAAATATACTAGATAGAAGTATTAGTCCAACAAGAGATATGTTGACAATAATTACCAAAATCACCCAGGGAGCACTTGTGCTTTCTGGGGGCAAACATAGTGATGCCATCAACAAAGCCATCGAAGACCTGTACAACGCTGTATGCAAGCCATGGACAAAGAAAGAAAGGTAAGTTCATGCAACTAACACACAACACATTCTCACATACGATGATTTTAACTATATTCTATGTAAACTAAAATATTTTTCCAAATATACTTTGCAGGGATGAGCTCTTCATTACGACGGACAGGTTTGATGTCAATCTAGGACATGTCGCCGAAAGCTTCAAGGTCGGTAACCCAGTGAGCAGCGAAGCAATTGAGCCCATGCTAACAATCTTGAGAAAACAACTCAATGGCACAGGGAGAAAGATTCTATCGTTAAGCAACACTGTAAGTAAAGATAAATGGCAGAGGAATCATGTTTAAAACGATAAATATCAGTTTATAAATAGACAAACTTTGTCTATAACTGAACTGACAAATTCCCTTTGTGTATGCATGACAAAACAAGCAGCACTCAATAAAAGAAGCCGACGACGAAGATCCAATGTGCTACAAAAATAATGATCAAGCACATGTCAGAAAAAAAAAACTACTACCTGCCAGGCTTAGAGCATTTTTCAACATAGAACAAGAAGAAAAACTGCAAGATTATAACATGGTAAGCAGATCAGTTGTTACAAAAACAAAATCCAATTACGTATGATATGCAAAGTTCTCTTTCATGACAGACAAATCATGTCTAAAACTAAGAAGATTTCCAAATGTTTTCTTTTTATTCTGTGTTTTGCAGTTCCTTCTACCATGTGAGATGCGCGGGTTTAAGAAAGACGAAACTATCAGTCATTACTTCACTGTTACTGTTAACATGGAAAAACAGCGCTTTGAACTCCTTGACTCTTCAACTGCATATGCAGGCACAATAGAATTCTTCAACAACGTAACCAGCAAATTAATGAAAATCTGGAAGCACGTAAGCATAGAGCTCCAGCTTTCACAAAGAAGCATCGACCATTTCAAAAAGGTTAAACTGGAGGTGCCACTCCAGGGAGAAGACACATAAGCACTTCCAACATTTCTCTTCTTTCTTTTTTTCAATGCAAGATTAACTACTACCATTCCTCAAATAATTCGGTTCTTTCATTTTTTCAATGCAACAATTACTACTACCATTGCTCCAACATTTCTCTTCTTTTCCGTTTCTCGAATGCAACAATTTTACTACTACCATTCATCTACATGCAGAATGGACTGCGCATTCTATATGTACATGAACGTGAAACACTACTCCAAAGATGGAACAACAACGGCCTTAGTGCCAGAACAAGTACCAGAGTTGAGGAAAAAAATTCTATATCAATTAACCAGTCAACACAGAGGCAATACCACACTGCCATTAATCAAGTGTACAACAGGTTAGTCTTTTCAGAAACAAAACCTAACAATTTTGTCACACTACAAATAGTAATAAGTTTTTTTATTGTTATTTTTTGATTCTAACAGATATGCTGAAGTATGAAGTCGATATGGGAGACAAAGAAATGGAACAGACAGAATGCTGTGTACTGGAAGAGTTTCCGCCAAATCCTAAGCCAAAGGAACATATTATGCATGCGACAACCACCCAAGAGCAATAAGTTATTGATATATCCAGTGAACACAAAGAGCTTATGCATGTCAGCAGCCATGTCGTCGTCAAAGAATCTTGCACAGACCACAAAGAAAAGGATCCACCAATAGAACCAGATCAACCACCACCATACGACAAGATAGCACACCAACCTGAAGAGGCAACGGACACCAATAACGAGCAAAATATCAACAGCAATATCCCGAGCATAGAGCAACTTGAACAAACAGGCACCGCTTTAAAAGAGGATGACAGAAGCAACGACGTACCAACTACACAAGAACAGGTTTCCGAGAAGAAGAAACAACCTATTCCTCTTCAAGAAGAAACAGGGTCGACAAACAATCAGCAAGGCATCTCCATCACCATCTCTTTAGACTTCTTAAAACACAAAACGATGACAAAGCAAGAAGAAGTTGATAAATTCCTTTTAAGCCTTAACCCGGACCAACTAATGATATACAATGAGCTTACACAGATGGGCGATCAATTTGATCAAATCAAAACAACACTGATTGAGCATGAAGAATTTGAATTCAACAAAAATGCCACGCCGTATCTGACAAGCTTGCAGCAAGAATCAGGAGAACATTCAATGGCTCAATCATCTGAGAACGGCTCAGCCAAGAAAATCTCGGTCAAGAAGAGGCCGGTGAAGCCTTCGAGCAGGCTCCATGGAAAAATCATGATTCCTACATTTGTCCCAGGAGATTTCAAATTTATGAACAAAGCCAAAGCACTTCATGAATACCTATTCAGCGAAGAAGGATAGGAAGAATGCGGACAGTTAGTACTTTCTCTTGTTAAAACAAAAAACAGAGAAGTGCTGCTCCTTTTTAAAGCTACCTAACTATTGTATAAACCTTTTCTGCTTGCAGCCTAAACGTATATAATAGCTCAAAGCGACCCGATTACATTACAGGAGAAGACATAATGCAACAGCTACAAAAAGGAGATGGACAAATGGAGGGCTCCATCGCAAACGCATTGTTCGAAGAATGGACGGAGCAGCAACAATACAACACAAATGATAAAGCCATACTATCCGTAGAATTTGCAAACGTATGAAGTCCAATTGGACAAAAACACTTGCATCATTTCAGTGATTATATGTTTGAACTAAAAAGTAGACAACTTTTTTGTCACAGCTTGTGCTCGGTCTTAATCCTGGAAAAGAAGGAGGACTACGAGAATTCAATGAGGAAGAAGCATTGAAAGAGTTTGTACCCCTTGTAAGAGGGAAAGAATTTTTAAAGAAAAAGCTGGTAAGTTAATAGAAATATACAAACATAATTCATTCTTCCTAAAGATTGCACATTTACATGTCATTTAATTCTACTGACAAGAATGAACTTTAAATCACTCTGTCTCCAAACACCGCAGATTATGATACCTCACAACACAGCTAAACACTTCACATTGTACGTGCTCAACAAGTACACGAGCTCCATCGACATACTTGACTCACTGAATTACAGACACACAGGAGATAATACATGGAAAAAACACCATAAGGATCACCCAGAACTGGTACGTCAATTCAGCCTTTCTTTTCTAATTCTTGCATTCCCTTTCTTAATGGCAATATCCAACAATAAAACCAAACCGTAATCACAGATTAAAAGGATGCATGCACTCATGAAGAAGCATTACGGAGAAGCGGAACTACAAGCCAATAGTGAACCAAACTGGTCGAGGATAGCAGAAACACCTAACAGAGTTTGCGTGCCAAAACAGCAGGGTACCCAATGCGGACACTTCATGGTTCAATTTGCAAAATACTGGAATGGCATTGATCTCACAAAAGACGATGAGGATTTCCATGTAAGTGAATAGTACGAGAGCAACAATTTTATTTTAGAAGCAGCACTCCTTGAATACTTCAATTATCTCATCAAAGAAAAATAAAAGAATATCCAATGACCTCCATGCAGGATAGCAGGTAGATGCCGAGTGGAAACCAGAGTTCCTTTTTACAGCCATATTTGGTGAAACAAACCAAGTAAAGTGCGAGCAACTACCTGGAAGAATCAAAGAATTCAAACCAGAAACTTCAAAGTTCTTTTACACCAGCAAAGGTAAGAAAATGATTTTTGGTTATCTTTTTTTGTAATGACCTACCCATCCCATGGTTGACCAATGTCTTTAGTATCACGAGAGCTTACATATTACATATCTGCTTCCGCTGACAGAAACAGATGCAACAAAAAGGAAAAAGGGATGAAGCACCAATCCATACCCAAAACATTCACATTGCTTCCAACACACCCGACCTCTTCCAAATAGTCATGAGCGACAGCTGGCAGGAGAAATTCAAAAAGTGAGTTGTTTTCTATTGCACCTCAAAATAGTTAGACCAAGGCCAAAAATAATATAAAAATCTGTTTCTCACTGACCCTCACCTCCAAAATTATTTTATTTTCATGTCACAGCAAAACTGTATTTAAGCGCATTCGTAGAGAGAGTGAAAGCACACAACTTACTGGAGCCCAACTGAAGGCAGTATTTGGTCCAAGACCAGCACAGACGAACATACCACATCATATGGAAAAGAGAGTGCTCGATGATATAGCAGAAATCTGGGAAAGCAGACAAAATTCAAAAGAGAGTGACAGAGTAATATTAGGCCCAAACTTGGCAGAGGTAAATTTTTAAAAAACATAAACTTGTCTATATTGCAACGCCTGGTCTTTTATATTGTTACACAGCTGTTTTTTCTGACAGTTTTTTTTATCGTAATTATTGTTTGCAGCGTATACTGGATTTAAAGAATCACAAAACTACTATTGGAAAATTTAAAAGTGAATTGCAAAAAACAAAGAATCAGCTGGTTCCCATGTATCTCAAAGAACATCAACAGAAAAAGCTGTCAACAGCAAACATGGTAACATCCCTTTACTCCACAACAAAATAAAAAATATGCATTCTATCATATCAGTTTATATTAAACTAAGCAACAAATATTTTGTACGCAGGTATTCATTCCACTCGAGAAGGAACACCGCTACGTACTATATATGCTGGACAAATATAAATTCAAAGTTCACATTATTGATCCTCGAGAAGCGACTCCAGAGGAATTTGAGAAAGAAAAGGTAGACATAGAATATTTGGATCCATTTGAAGCAGATCGAGTTCTTCAGGAAAAAGAAGAGGCTAAAAACGAAAGAAAAATACAGTTTCAGGAATATCATGTTCATAAGTCGGCAATCGTAAGCATTTGTAAATAACAATTTTTTCAGTTTTACAAGTTGCAATATTAAAACAATTACAAAATGCAATTCCCAGGTACCTAGGATTAAAGAAGTCTTCAACGCCATACTAGGACAAACAATGAATCCCAAGAATACAAGATGGCAGTTTCATACCGTGCAAGATGTTCCAGTGGTAGAAAAGGGCGAATCACAATTTGTTGTTTTAAAGCTTGCATTCCTCTACAATGGTGAAAAGTTCATCGAAGACCTAGATGATTTGACAGTAAGTTTTCAATGAAAATCTTCCGGACACAATACATAGAAAATATTGGAATATATATATTTTTACTTATATACAACTTTTATGCACCAACTATAATAATATACTTCTCTTCTCGGCAAAATTTCACAGATGAAGTCGAAGATTGGAGGGCAGAGGCAATGTACATTCTTTTACTTAGCGAGATGAATGAAGTCAAAGCTAATGAAATGGGTGATGAGATTAGCAAGATCTTCAGCAAGAATGAAGACTAAAACTTTTGATTTAGCCAGTGAGGCTAATTCCATCAAAACATGACAAAACAGTTTAACAATGACTCATATTTATATGTAATCTAGTTACAAATTGCGTGTTCATGTTGAAAAGAGAACATCATCAGAGAGTGCCACTACACTATAAACAACAGTGCCTCTTTTTAACTGTACGACAGCAGTGACTCCCAAAACGAACTCCTACCCATGACTCTGCAGACCACCCGCCCGTGCCTCCGGAGGCGACATGGCCCCGTGCCTCCAGAGCCTGCATGACCATGCCCCCGGACAATATCCACACATGTGCATGCACACACATACCTCGAGTGCCTCAACCGTGGCTAGCTGCTCCCAACACGTGACTGGAGATGCTTCACACCCGTGCCTCTGCATGCGACAAGGCCCCGTGCCTCCGGACAATCCACACATCTCCCCCCCCCCCCCCCCCCCCCCCCCCCCCCCCCCCCCCCCCCCCCCCCCCCCCCCCCCCCCCCCCCCCCCCCCCCCCCCCCCCCCCCCCCCCCCCCCCCCCCCCCCCCCCCCCCCCCCCCCCCCCCCCCCCCCCCCCCCCCCCCCCCCCCCCCCCCCCCCCCCCCCCCCCCCCCCCCCCCCCCCCCCCCCCCCCCCCCCCCCCCCCCCCCCCCCCCCCCCCCCCCCCCCCCCCCCCCCCCCCCCCCCCCCCCCCCCCCCCCCCCCCCCCCCCCCCCCCCCCCCCCCCCCCCCCCCCCCCCCCCCCCCCCCCCCCCCCCCCCCCCCCCCCCCCCCCCCCCCCCCCCCCCCCCCCCCCCCCCCCCCCCCCCCCCCCCCCCCCCCCCCCCCCCCCCCCCCCCCCCCCCCCCCCCCCCCCCCCCCCCCCCCCCCCCCCCCCCCCCCCCCCCCCCCCCCCCCCCCCCCCCCCCCCCCCCCCCCCCCCCCCCCCCCCCCCCCCCCCCCCCCCCCCCCCCCCCCCCCCCCCCCCCCCCCCCCCCCCCCCCCCCCCCCCCCCCCCCCCCCCCCCCCCCCCCCCCCCCCCCCCCCCCCCCCCCCCCCCCCCCCCCCCCCCCCCCCCCCCCCCCCCCCCCCCCCCCCCCCCCCCCCCCCCCCCCCCCCCCCCCCCCCCCCCCCCCCCCCCCCCCCCCCCCCCCCCCCCCCCCCCCCCCCCCCCCCCCCCCCCCCCCCCCCCCCCCCCCCCCCCCCCCCCCCCCCCCCCCCCCCCCCCCCCCCCCCCCCCCCCCCCCCCCCCCCCCCCCCCCCCCCCCCCCCCCCCCCCCCCCCCCCCCCCCCCCCCCCCCCCCCCCCCCCCCCCCCCCCCCCCCCCCCCCCCCCCCCCCCCCCCCCCCCCCCCCCCCCCCCCCCCCCCCCCCCCCCCCCCCCCCCCCCCCCCCCCCCCCCCCCCCCCCCCCCCCCCCCCCCCCCCCCCCCCCCCCCCCCCCCCCCCCCCCCCCCCCCCCCCCCCCCCCCCCCCCCCCCCCCCCCCCCCCCCCCCCCCCCCCCCCCCCCCCCCCCCCCCCCCCCCCCCCCCCCCCCCCCCCCCCCCCCCCCCCCCCCCCCCCCCCCCCCCCCCCCCCCCCCCCCCCCCCCCCCCCCCCCCCCCCCCCCCCCCCCCCCCCCCCCCCCCCCCCCCCCCCCCCCCCCCCCCCCCCCCCCCCCCCCCCCCCCCCCCCCCCCCCCCCCCCCCCCCCCCCCCCCCCCCCCCCCCCCCCCCCCCCCCCCCCCCCCCCCCCCCCCCCCCCCCCCCCCCCCCCCCCCCCCCCCCCCCCCCCCCCCCCCCCCCCCCCCCCCCCCCCCCCCCCCCCCCCCCCCCCCCCCCCCCCCCCCCCCCCCCCCCCCCCCCCCCCCCCCCCCCCCCCCCCCCCCCCCCCCCCCCCCCCCCCCCCCCCCCCCCCCCCCCCCCCCCCCCCCCCCCCCCCCCCCCCCCCCCCCCCCCCCCCCCCCCCCCCCCCCCCCCCCCCCCCCCCCCCCCCCCCCCCCCCCCCCCCCCCCCCCCCCCCCCCCCCCCCCCCCCCCCCCCCCCCCCCCCCCCCCCCCCCCCCCCCCCCCCCCCCCCCCCCCCCCCCCCCCCCCCCCCCCCCCCCCCCCCCCCCCCCCCCCCCCCCCCCCCCCCCCCCCCCCCCCCCCCCCCCCCCCCCCCCCCCCCCCCCCCCCCCCCCCCCCCCCCCCCCCCCCCCCCCCCCCCCCCCCCCCCCCCCCCCCCCCCCCCCCCCCCCCCCCCCCCCCCCCCCCCCCCCCCCCCCCCCCCCCCCCCCCCCCCCCCCCCCCCCCCCCCCCCCCCCCCCCCCCCCCCCCCCCCCCCCCCCCCCCCCCCCCCCCCCCCCCCCCCCCCCCCCGGAACCTCCTGCTCGCCTTCGGCTCATTTAATTTTCATAAACAACTTGAAGGTCGGGCATAGGTCGAAGTGTGTGTTGGTCATGCAGCGTGTTGGTTCATGCCGCGCATTGTCCGTCGTGGTGTCACACGGCGCCTCCGGCGCGGGGGAACCTCCTGCTCGCCTTCGGCTCGTTTAATTTTCATAAACATCTTGAAGGGGGGGCATCGGTCGAAGTGTGTGTTGGTCGTGCAGCGTGTTGGTTCGTGCCGCGCGTTGTCCGTCGTGGTGTCACACGGCGCCTCCGGCGCGGGGGAACCTGCTGCTCGCCTTTGGCTCATTTAATTTTCATAAACATCTTGAAGGGGGGACACAGGTCGAAGTGTGTGTTGGCCGTGCAGCGTGTTGGTTCGTGCCGCGCGTTGTCCGTGAAGGTGTCACACGTCGCCTCCGGCGCGGGGGAACCTCCTGCATGCCTTCGGCTCTTTTAATTTTCATAAACATTTTGATGGGGGGCCATAGGTCGAAGTGTGTGTTGGTTCGTGCCGCGCGTTGTCCGTCATGGTGTCACTGGGCGCCTCCGGCGCGGGGGAACCTGCTGCTCGCCTTCGGCTCGTTTAATTTTCATAAACATCTTGAAGGGGGGAAACAGGTCGAAGTGTGTGTTGGTCGTGCAGCGTGTTGGTTCGTGCCGCGCGTTGTCCGTCATGGTGTCACACGGCGCCTCCGGCGTGGGGGAACCTCCTCTCGCCTTCGGCTCATTTAATTTTCATAAACAACTTGAAGGTTGGGCATAGGTGGGGGGGGGGGGGGGGGGGGGGGGGGGGGGGGGGGGGGGGGGGGGGGGGGGGGGGGGGGGGGGGGGGGGGGGGGGGGGGGGGGGGGGGGGGGGGGGGGGGGGGGGGGGGGGGGGGGGGGGGGGGGGGGGGGGGGGGGGGGGGGGGGGGGGGGGGGGGGGGGGGGGGGGGGGGGGGGGGGGGGGGGGGGGGGGGGGGGGGGGGGGGGGGGGGGGGGGGGGGGGGGGGGGGGGGGGGGGGGGGGGGGGGGGGGGGGGGGGGGGGGGGGGGGGGGGGGGGGGGGGGGGGGGGCATAGGTCAAATTGTGTGTTGGTCGTGTAGCGTGTTGGTTCGTGCCGCGCGTTATCCGTCGTGGTGTCACACGGTGCCTCCGGCGTGGGGGAACCTCCTGCTCGCCTTCGGCTCGTTTAATTTTCATAAACATCTTGAAGGGGGGGCATAGGTCGAAGTGTGTGTTGGTCGTGCAGCGTGTTGGTTCGTTCCGCGCGTTGTCCGTCATGGTGTCACACGGCACCTCCGGCTCGGGGGAACCTCCTGCTCGCCTTCGGCTCATTTAATTTTCATAAACATCTTGAACGGGGGCATAGGTCGAAGTGTGTGTTGGTCGTGCAGCGTGTTGGTTCGTGCCACGCCTTGTCCATCGTGGTGTCACACGGTGTCTCCGGCGCGGGGGAACCTCCTGCTCGCCTCCGGCTTGTTTCATTTTCATAAACATCTTGAAGGTTGGGCATAGGTCGAAGTGTGTGTTGGTCGTGCAGCATGTTGGTTCGTGCCGCGCGTTATCCGTCTTGGTGTCAGATGGAGCCTCTAGCGCGGGGAACCTCCTGCTCGCCTTCGGCCCGTTTAATTTTCATAAACATCTTGAAGGTTGGGCATAGGTCGAAGTGTGTGTTGGTCGTGCAGCGTGTTGGTTCGTGCCGCGCGTTGTCCGTCCTGCTGTCACACGGCGCCTCGGGCACGAGGTAACCTCGTGCTCGCCTTCGGCTCGTTTAATTTTCATAAACATCTTGAAGGGGGGGCATAGGTCGAAGTGTGTGTTGATCATGCAGCATGTTGGTTCGTGCCACGCGTTGTCCGTCGTGGTGTCACACGGCGCCTCCGGCGCGGGGGAACCTCCTGCTCGCCTTCGGCTCGTTTAATTTTCATAAACATCTTGAAGGGGGGGCATAGGTCGAAATGTGTGTTGGTCGTGCAGCGTGTTGGTTCGTGTCGCGCGTTGTCCGTCGTGGTGTCACACGGCGCCTCCGACGCGGGGGAACCTCCTGCTCACCTTTGGCTCATTTAATTTTCATAAACATCTTGAAGGTTGGGCATAGGTCGAAGTGTGTGTTGGTCGTGCAACGTGTTGGTTCGTGCTGCGCGTTGTCTGTCGTGGTGTCACACGGCGCCTCCGGCGCGAGGGAACCTCCTGCTCGCCTTCGACTCATTTAATTTTCATAAACATCTTGAAGGTTGGGCATAGGTCGAAGTGTGTGTTGGTCGTGCAGCGTGTTGGCTCTATAAGAAGTTCATGATATTCTATAAGAAGTTCACAGCTCAGGAGAAAATTTTTATACAGGTCGTGCAAAAGCCAAGCTCCTTTACCTGGAAAGGCACGGGTTTGAAGCATGTGCAATCACGTGTGCGTAGCAGCTAGCCATGGTTGAGGCGCTAGAGGTATGTGCGTGCATGCACATGTGTGGATCCTCCGGAGGCATTGGCATGTCGCCTCCGAAGGCACGGGTTTGAAGCATGTGCAGTCACGTGTGCGTAGCCATGGTTTAGGTAGTAGAGGTATGTGCGTGCATGCAAATGTGTGTATTCTCCGGAGGCACGGGGCCTTGTCGCATGGGGAGGCACGGGTGGGGGGGGGGGGGGGGGGGGGGGGGGGGGGGGGGGGGGGGGGGGGGGGGGGGGGGGGGGGGGGGGGGGGGGGGGGGGGGGGGGGGGGGGGGGGGGGGGGGGGGGGGGGGGGGGGGGGGGGGGGGGGGGGGGGGGGGGGGGGGGGGGGGGGGGGGGGGGGGGGGGGGGGGGGGGGGGGGGGGGGGGGGGGGGGGGGGGGGGGGGGGGGGGGGGGGGGGGGGGGGGGGGGGGGGGGGGGGGGGGGGGGGGGGGGGGGGGGGGGGGGGGGGGGGGGGGGGGGGGGGGGGGGGGGGGGGGGGGGGGGGGGGGGGGGGGGGGGGGGGGGGGGGGGGGGGGGGGGGGGGGGGGGGGGGGGGGGGGGGGGGGGGGGGGGGGGGGGGGGGGGGGGGGGGGGGGGGGGGGGGGGGGGGGGGGGGGGGGGGGGGGGGGGGGGGGGGGGGGGGGGGGGGGGGGGGGGGGGGGGGGGGGGGGGGGGGGGGGGGGGGGGGGGGGGGGGGGGGGGGGGGGGGGGGGGGGGGGGGGGGGGGGGGGGGGGGGGGGGGGGGGGGGGGGGGGGGGGGGGGGGGGGGGGGGGGGGGGGGGGGGGGGGGGGGGGGGGGGGGGGGGGGGGGGGGGGGGGGGGGGGGGGGGGGGGGGGGGGGGGGGGGGGGGGGGGGGGGGGGGGGGGGGGGGGGGGGGGGGGGGGGGGGGGGGGGGGGGGGGGGGGGGGGGGGGGGGGGGGGGGGGGGGGGGGGGGGGGGGGGGGGGGGGGGGGGGGGGGGGGGGGGGGGGGGGGGGGGGGGGGGGGGGGGGGGGGGGGGGGGGGGGGGGGGGGGGGGGGGGGGGGGGGGGGGGGGGGGGGGGGGGGGGGGGGGGGGGGGGGGGGGGGGGGGGGGGGGGGGGGGGGGGGGGGGGGGGGGGGGGGGGGGGGGGGGGGGGGGGGGGGGGGGGGGGGGGGGGGGGGGGGGGGGGGGGGGGGGGGGGGGGGGGGGGGGGGGGGGGGGGGGGGGGGGGGGGGGGGGGGGGGGGGGGGGGGGGGGGGGGGGGGGGGGGGGGGGGGGGGGGGGGGGGGGGGGGGGGGGGGGGGGGGGGGGGGGGGGGGGGGGGGGGGGGGGGGGGGGGGGGGGGGGGGGGGGGGGGGGGGGGGGGGGGGGGGGGGGGGGGGGGGGGGGGGGGGGGGGGGGGGGGGGGGGGGGGGGGGGGGGGGGGGGGGGGGGGGGGGGGGGGGGGGGGGGGGGGGGGGGGGGGGGGGGGGGGGGGGGGGGGGGGGGGGGGGGGGGGGGGGGGGGGGGGGGGGGGGGGGGGGGGGGGGGGGGGGGGGGGGGGGGGGGGGGGGGGGGGGGGGGGGGGGGGGGGGGGGGGGGGGGGGGGGGGGGGGGGGGGGGGGGGGGGGGGGGGGGGGGGGGGGGGGGGGGGGGGGGGGGGGGGGGGGGGGGGGGGGGGGGGGGGGGGGGGGGGGGGGGGGGGGGGGGGGGGGGGGGGGGGGGGGGGGGGGGGGGGGGGGGGGGGGGGGGGGGGGGGGGGGGGGGGGGGGGGGGGGGGGGGGGGGGGGGGGGGGGGGGGGGGGGGGGGGGGGGGGGGGGGGGGGGGGGGGGGGGGGGGGGGGGGGGGGGGGGGGGGGGGGGGGGGGGGGGGGGGGGGGGGGGGGGGGGGGGGGGGGGGGGGGGGGGGGGGGGGGGGGGGGGGGGGGGGGGGGGGGGGGGGGGGGGGGGGGGGGGGGGGGGGGGGGGGGGGGGGGGGGGGGGGGGGGGGGGGGGGGGGGGGGGGGGGGGGGGGGGGGGGGGGGGGGGGGGGGGGGGGGGGGGGGGGGGGGGGGGGGGGGGGGGGGGGGGGGGGGGGGGGGGGGGGGGGGGGGGGGGGGGGGGGGGGGGGGGGGGGGGGGGGGGGGGGGGGGGGGGGGGGGGGGGGGGGGGGGGGGGGGGGGGGGGGGGGGGGGGGGGGGGGGGGGGGGGGGGGGGGGGGGGGGGGGGGGGGGGGGGGGGGGGGGGGGGGGGGGGGGGGGGGGGGGGGGGGGGGGGGGGGGGGGGGGGGGGGGGGGGGGGGGGGGGGGGGGGGGGGGGGGGGGGGGGGGGGGGGGGGGGGGGGGGGGGGGGGGGGGGGGGGGGGGGGGGGGGGGGGGGGGGGGGGGGGGGGGGGGGGGGGGGGGGGGGGGGGGGGGGGGGGGGGGGGGGGGGGGGGGGGGGGGGGGGGGGGGGGGGGGGGGGGGGGGGGGGGGGGGGGGGGGGGGGGGGGGGGGGGGGGGGGGGGGGGGGGGGGGGGGGGGGGGGGGGGGGGGGGGGGGGGGGGGGGGGGGGGGGGGGGGGGGGGGGGGGGGGGGGGGGGGGGGGGGGAGCAGGAGGTTCCCCCGCGCCGGAGGCGCCGTGTGACACCATGACGGACAACGCGTGGCATGAACTAACACGCTGCATGACCAACACACACTTCGACCTATGCCCAACCTTCAAGATGTTTATGAAAATTAAACGAGCCGAAGGCGAGCAGGAGGTTCCCCCGCGCCGGAGGCGCCGTGTGACACCACGACGGACAACGCGCGGCATGAACCAACACGCTGCATGACCAACACACACTTCGACCTATGCCCAACTTTCAAGATGTTTATGAAAATTAAACGAGCCGAAGGCGAGCAGGAGGTTCGCCCACGCCGGAGGCGCCGTGTGACACCATGACGGACAACGCGCGGCACGAACCAACACGCTGCACGACCAACACACACTTCGACCTGTGTCCCCCCTTCAAGATGTTTATGAAAATTAAACGAGCCGAAGGCGAGTAGCAGGTTCCCCCGCACCGGAGGCGCCGTGTGACACCATGACGGACAACGCGCGGCACGAACCAACACACACTTCGACCTATGCCCTCCCTTCAAGATGTTTATGAAAATTAAACGAGCCGAAGGCGTGCAGGAGGTTCCCCCGCGCCGGAGGCACCGTGTGACACCATGACGGACAAAGCGCGGCACGAACCAACACGCTGCACGACCAACACACACTTCGACCTATGCCCCCCCCTTCAAGATGTTTATGAAAATTAAGGGGGGGGGGGGGGGGGGGGGGGGGGGGGGGGGGGGGGGGGGGGGGGGGGGGGGGGGCACGAACCAACACGCTGCACGACCAACACACACTTCGACCTATGCCCCCCCTTCAAGATGTTTATGAAAATTAAACGAGCCGAAGGCGAGCAGGAGGTTCCACCGCGCCGGAGGCGCCGTGTGACACCACGACGGACAACGCGCAGCACGAACCAACACGCTGCACGACCAACACACACTTCGACCTATGCCCAACCTTCGAGATGTTTATGAAAATTAAACGAGCCAAAGGTGAGCAGGAGGTTCCCCCGCGTCGGAGGCGCCGTGTGACACCACGACGGACAACGCGCGACACGAACCAACACGCTGCACGACCAACACAGACTTCGACCTATGCCCCCCCTTCAAGATGTTTATGAAAATTAAACGAGCCGAAGGCGAGCAGGAGGTTCCCCCGCGCCGGAGGCGTCGTGTGACACCACGACGGACAACGCGCGGCACGAACCAACACGCTACACGACCAACACACAATTTGACCTATGCCCAACCTTCAAGATGTTTATGAAAATTAAAAGAGCCAAAGGCGAGCAGGAGGTTCCCCCGCGCCGGAGGCGCCGTGTGACACCACGGCGGACAACGCGTGGCATGAACCAACACGCTGCATGACCAACACACACTTCGACCTATGCCCAACCTTCAAGATGTTTATGAAAATTAAACGAGCCGAAGGCGAGCAGGAGGTTCCCCTGCGCCGGAGGCTCCGTGTGACACCACGACGGACAACGCGCGTCATGAACCAAAACGCTGCACGACCAACACACACTTCGACCTATGCCCAACCTTCAAGATGTTTATGAAAATTAAACGAGCCGAAGGCGAGCAGGAGGTTCCCCCACGCCGGAGGCGCCGTCTGACACCACGACGGACAACGCGCGGCACGAACCAACACGCTGCACGACCAACACACACTTCGACCTGTGTCCCTCCTTCAAGATGTTTATGAAAATTAAACGAGCCGAAGGCGAGCAGCAGGTTCCCCCGTACCGGAGGCGCCGTGTGACACCATGACGGACAACGCGCGGCACGAACCAACACACACTTCGACCTATGCCCCCCCTTCAAGATGTTTATGAAAATTAAACGAGCCGAAGGCGAGCAGGTGGTTCCCCCGCGCCGGAGGCGCCGTGTGACACCATGACGGACAACGTGCGGCATGAACCAACACGCTGCACGACCAACACACACTTCGACCTATGCCCCCTCCTTCAAGATGTTTATGAAAATTAAACGAGCCGAAGGCGAGCAGGAGGTTCCCCCGCGCCGGAGGCGCCGAGTGACACCACGACGGACAACGCGCGGCACGAACCAACACGCTGCACGACCAACACACACATTGACCTATGCCCCCCCTTCAAGATGTTTATGAAAATTAAACGAGCCGAAGGCGGGGGGGGGGGGGGGGGGGGGGGGGGGGGGGGGGGGGGGGGGGGGGGGGGGGGGGGGGGGGGGGGGGGGGGGGGGGGGGGGGGGGGGGGGGGGGGGGGGGGGGGGGGGGGGGGGGGGGGGGGGGGGGGGGGGGGGGGGGGGGGGGGGGGGGGGGGGGGGGGGGGGGGGGGGGGGGGGGGGGGGGGGGGGGGGGGGGGGGGGGGGGGGGGGGGGGGGGGGGGGGGGGGGGGGGGGGGGGGGGGGGGGGGGGGGGGGGGGGGGGGGGGGGGGGGGGGGGGGGGGGGGGGGGGGGGGGGGGGGGGGGGGGGGGGGGGGGGGGGGGGGGGGGGGGGGGGGGGGGGGGGGGGGGGGGGGGGGGGGGGGGGGGGGGGGGGGGGGGGGGGGGGGGGGGGGGGGGGGGGGGGGGGGGGGGGGGGGGGGGGGGGGGGGGGGGGGGGGGGGGGGGGGGGGGGGGGGGGGGGGGGGGGGGGGGGGGGGGGGGGGGGGGGGGGGGGGGGGGGGGGGGGGGGGGGGGGGGGGGGGGGGGGGGGGGGGGGGGGGGGGGGGGGGGGGGGGGGGGGGGGGGGGGGGGGGGGGGGGGGGGGGGGGGGGGGGGGGGGGGGGGGGGGGGGGGGGGGGGGGGGGGGGGGGGGGGGGGGGGGGGGGGGGGGGGGGGGGGGGGGGGGGGGGGGGGGGGGGGGGGGGGGGGGGGGGGGGGGGGGGGGGGGGGGGGGGGGGGGGGGGGGGGGGGGGGGGGGGGGGGGGGGGGGGGGCGAAGTGTGTGTTGGTCGTGCAGCGTGTTGGTTCGTGCCGCGCGTTGTCCGTCGTGCTGTCACACGGCGCCTCGGGCACGAGGGAACCTCCTGCTCGCCTTCGGCTTGTTTAATTTTCATAAACATCTTGAAGGGGGGCATAGGTCGAAGTGTGTGTTGGTCGTGCAGCGTGTTGGTTCGTGCCGCACGTTGTCCGTCATGGTGTCACACGGCGCCTCCGGCGCGGGGGAACCTCCTGCTCGCCTTCGGCTCGTTTAATTTTCATAAACATCTTGAAGGGGGGGCATAGGTCGAAGTGTGTGTTGGTTCGTGCCGCGCGTTGTCCGTCATGCTGTCACACGGCGCCTCCGGCGCGGGGGAACCTGCTGCTCGCCTTCGGCTCATTTAATTTTCATAAACATCTTGAAGGAGGGACACAAGTCGAAGTGTTTGTTGGTCGTGCAGCGTGTTGGTTCGTGCCGCGCGTTGTCCGTCGTGGTGTCACACGGCGCCTCCGGCGTGGGGGAACCTCCTGCTCCCCTTCGGCTCGTTTAATTTTCATAAACATCTTGAAGGTTGCGCATAGGTCGAAGTGTGTGTTGGTCGTGCAGCGTGTTGGTTCATGACGCGCGTTGTCCGTCGTGGTGTCACACGGAGCCTCCGGTGCGGGGGAACCTCCTGCTCGCCTTCGGCTC
>JAAAWM010009269.1:0-21307 GCA_036873465.1 Thinopyrum obtusiflorum | reverse complement strand
AGGAGCTGGCCGGCTGGCACTCCGAACACGCATTTCTCGGGGTTGAGCTTGATCTGGAACCGGCGTAAGTTCTCAAACGTTTCCTTGAGGTCTTCCAGCAAGGTGCCGCACTTCTCCGTCTTCACCACGATGTCGTCCACGTATACATGAGCGTTCCTGCCGAGCTGCTTGAGGAGGCACTTCTGCATGCAACGCTGAAAGGTGCCACCGGCATTTCTCAAGCCGAATGTCATAGTCAGGTAGCAGAAGGCTCCGAACGGCATGATGAAGGCGGTCTTCAGGCGGTCGTCCGGATCCAGCTTTATCTGATGGTACCCGGAGTAAGCATCCAAAAAACTCAACAGCTCGCATCCGGCTGTGGAGTCTATCACTTGGTCAATCCTTGGCAGGGCAAAACGATCTTTGGGGCAGGCCTTGTTGAGGCTCATGTAGTCTATACACATGCGCCACTTGTTGTTCTTCTTTAGCACAAGGACCGGGTTGGCGAGCCACTCTGGAAAGAAAACTTCCATGATGAAGCCGGCCGCCAAGAGCCGGGCAATCTCCTCCCCTACAATCCTGCGCTTCTCCTCCGACAATCGGCGAAGGGGTTGTCTGACTGGCTTTGCATCTTCTCGAACGTGTAGTTTGTGCTCGGCGAATTTCCTCGAAACACCCGGCATGTCCTTGGGGGACCATGCGAAGATGTCCCGATTCTCACGGAGAAAATCGGCGAGCTCGCCTTCCTATTTGCTGTTCAGGTTTGCCCCGATGACGGCAAACCTCTCTGGATGCTCGGGGTCAAGAGGTATCTTCTTCGTCTCCTTGGCCAGCTGGAAAGATCCTTGAGCATCATGCTCCTTGGGGTCGGGGGACACGGCCGACTGCTTGCCAGCTATGGCCACGACTCGGTCCAGCATCTTCTTCTCTTCGGCAATCACAAGGGACTCGGCCAGCCGGCTGCTGGCCGCTGTGCACTCGAAGGACTTCTTGTAGTCGCCGGCTATGGTGATGACGCCTTTGGTGCTTGGTATCTTCATCTTCAGGTATGCATAGTGGGGAACCGCCATGAATTTGGCCAAGGCAGGTCGGCCCAGTAATGCATGGTAAGGGCTCTCCAGGTCCACCACTTCAAACCAGATCGCTTCCCGGCTGAAATGCTCCTTGTCCCCAAAAAGTACATCAATCTTGATTTTGCCAATGGGGGCGCAGGACAGGCCGGGTACGATGTCGTGGAACACTGTCCGAGTGGGCGTGAGCTGTTTTGTCTTGACGTTCAACTTCTCCAGGGTGTCACGATACAGGATGTTGATGCTGCTCCCGTCGTCTATCAACACACGGGAGAAGCGGGCGGCACATCTGTCCGTTGCAAGGGTGGCTTCCAGGACCAAAGCATAAGAGCCGGGAGACGGCATCACCTTCGGATGGTCGGCCCGGCTCTAACTGATGGGCTTTTCTGACCAATGCATGTGTCCAGCGGGGTTGGTAGCGACCACGCCAACTTCCTGGCGCTCTTGGCGTTTGCTGCGCCGGTCTTCGGGCTGGCTTGTAAAGACGATGTAGGTTGCTTGCTCATCAGGGAACTCGTCATGCACGGCTCCGACTGCGGGCCGAGCGGCCGGAGGCGGCGGAGGCGAGTGCATGCGCCAATGGGTGGAGTCGGGAGCCGGCGGCAGGTACTGGGTCTCGGCCCAGTCGACGAGGAAGTCGGCCAGTGCTTGGGACTTGATGGCAGTACGGGGCTGGTAGAAGATCGTGTATGGGGCCAGCTCGATGGCCCATTTCGCCACCCGGCCGGATGCGTCCCGGCTGCCTATGATCTCGGCTAGCGGGGCAGTGCATACGACCGTGACGGGATGCTCTTGAAAGTAGGGCCTTAGCTTCTTGGCGATGAAGTACACGCCGTAACACATCTTTTGGTAGTGCGGGTAGTTCTGCTTTGAAGCGGACAGCACCTCGCTCAAATAATACACCGGACTCTGGACCGGCTGGGCTAGGCCTTCTTCTGGGCGCTGGACTATGATGACGGTGCTGACCACCCGGCTGGTTGCAGCTATGCAGAGGAGCATGGGCTTTTTCTCAGTCGGCGCCGCGAGGACAGGCGGCGTGGACAGCATCTTCTTCAGCTCGTGAAAAGCTTGGTCGGCCTGGTCGTTCCACTCGAAGTGAGTGCTCTTCTTCATGAGGCGGTAGAGAGGGAGAGCTTTCTCTCCGAGCTGGCTGATGAAGCGGTTCAAGGAGGCTAAGCACCCGGTGAACTTCTGAATGTCTCGAAGCTTGGTGGGGATCGCCATTCTCCCCCCCCCCCCCCCCCCCCCCCCCCCCCCCCCCCCCCCCCCCCCCCCCCCCCCCCCCCCCCCCCCCCCCCCCCCCCCCCCCCCCCCCCCCCCCCCCCCCCCCCCCCCCCCCCCCCCCCCCCCCCCCCCCCCCCCCCCCCCCCCCCCCCCCCCCCCCCCCCCCCCCCCCCCCCCCCCCCCCCCCCCCCCCCCCCCCCCCCCCCCCCCCCCCCCCCCCCCCCCCCCCCCCCCCCCCCCCCCCCCCCCCCCCCCCCCCCCCCCCCCCCCCCCCCCCCCCCCCCCCCCCCCCCCCCCCCCCCCCCCCCCCCCCCCCCCCCCCCCCCCCCCCCCCCCCCCCCCCCCCCCCCCCCCCCCCCCCCCCCCCCCCCCCCCCCCCCCCCCCCCCCCCCCCCCCCCCCCCCCCCCCCCCCCCCCCCCCAAAAAGCTCAACAGCTCGCATCCGGCTATGGAGTCTATCACTTGATCAATTCTGGGTAGAGCAAAGGGATCTTTTGGGCAGGCTTTGTTGAGGCTTGTGTAATCTATACACATGCGCCACTTGTTATTTTTCTTCAGCACGAGAACCGGGTTCGCGAGCCACTCGGGGAAGAAAACTTCCATGATGAAGCCGGCTGCGAGAAGCCGGGCTATCTCCTCCCCTACGATCCTTCTCTTCTCCTCTGACAGTCGGCGGAGAGGCTGCTTGACTGGTTTGGCGTCCTCCCGCACATGTAATTTGTGCTCGGCGAAATCCTTCGGAACACCCGGCATGTCCTTGGGGGACCATGCAAAGATATCCCGATTCTCACGGAGGAAATCGACGAGCTCGCCTTCCTATTTGCTGTCTAGGCTCGCCCCAATGATGGCGAACCTTTCGGGGTGCTCGGGGTCGAGCTGTATCTTCTTGGTCTCCTTGGCCGGCTGGAAAGATCCTTGGGCATCATACTCCTTGGAGTCGGCGGGCTGGTTTAGCTGCTTGTTGGCCAGGGCCACGACCCTGTCCAGCGTCTTCTTCTCTTCGGCAATCACGAGGGATTCGACCAGCCGACTGCTGGCCGCGGCGCAGTCGGCAGACTTCTTGTAGTCGCCGGCGATGGTGATGATGCCCTTGGAGCTTGGTATCTTCATCTTGAGGTATGCGTAGTGGGGGACCGCCATGAACTTGGCCAAGGCGGGTCGGCCAAGCAAGGCGTGGTAAGGGCTCAGGTCCACCACCTCGAACCAGATTGCTTCCCGGCGGAAATGATCCTTGCCCCCAAAGAGTACATCGATCTTGATCTTGCCGATGGGGGCGCAGGACAAACCGGGTACGATGCCATGAAACACCGTTCGAGTCGGCACAAGCTGTTTTGCCCTGACACCCAACTTCTCCATGGTGTCGCGGTACAGGATGTTGATGCTGCTTCCACCATCGACCAGTACACGGGAGAAGCGCGCGGCACGCGTGTCCGTCGCAAGGGTGGCCTCCAGGACCAAAGCGTAGGAGCCGGGGGACGGCATCACCTCTGGGTGGTCGGCCCGGCTCCAGCTGATGGATTTCTCTGACCAATGCATGTGGCCGGCAGGGTAGGCGGCGGCCACATTGACTTCTTGTTGCTCTCGGCGCTTGCTGCGCCGGTCTTCGGGCTGGCTTGTAAAGACGACGTAAGATGCTTGCTCGTCGGGGAACTCGTCCTGCACGGCGTCAACCGTGGGCCGAGCGGCCTTGGGCGGCAGAGCCGAAGGCGGCGGGCTGGCAGGCGGAGTCGGCGTGAGCCCTTCGCCCTTGGAGATTCGGGCGAGCCAGTTACACTTTCGGGTCGTATGGTTGGACGGCTTCGCGCCGCTATGGAACTTGCACGGGGCGTCAAGGGTTTGCTCGTAGGAGAAGGCCGGCTGCCAAGCTGGCCGGCCGCCCTTGGGCTTCTTGGGCGCGGGCTGCCCCTCAGGCGGCGCGTCTTCGGCCATGGCCACCTGGCGGCTAGCGGGAGGCGGCGCAGGGCCTTTGCGCTTCTGATCTTTCTGGTGCTGGCGTCGTCCGGCATCCCTAGCCGGTGCTTGGGGCGCCGGATTGAGCACTTTCCTGGTCGCGTCCACCCGAAGCTCGGTCTTCATCGAGGAGTCGGCGGTGGCGTACTTGTCGGCGATGTTCAGGAGCTCGTCGAGGGTAGTCGGCTCGTCGCAAAGAAGCTTGTGCTTGAGGAGGGTGCCCTCTCGGCACCCGGCAGTGAAGTATTCGATGGCTTGCACCTCATGCACCCCCTCGCAGGAGTTGCGGAGCTCGGCCCAACGCGTGAGGTAGTCGCGAGTGGACTCGGCTGGGCCCTGTACGCACAGGGAGAGCTGTCTGGGCTTGGGAGCCCGCTTGTAGGTGCTGGTGAAGTTGCGAACGAATTCTCCGTCTTCACCACAATATCATCCACGTAGACGTGGGCGTTCTTGGCGAGCTGCGTGAGGAGGCACTTCTGCATGCAACGCTGAAAAGTGGCGCCGGCATTCCTCAAGACGAACGTCATGGTCAGGTAGCAGAAGGCTCCAAACGGCGTGATGAAGGCGGTCTTCAGTCGGTCATCCGGGTTCAGCTTTATCTGGTGGTATCCCGAATAAGCATCCAAAAAGCTCAACAGCTCGCATCCGGCTATGGAGTCTATCACTTGATCAATTCTGGGTAGAGCCCCCCCCCCCCCCCCCCCCCCCCCCCCCCCCCCCCCCCCCCCCCCCCCCCCCCCCCCCCCCCCCCCCCCCCCCCCCCCCCCCCCCCCCCCCCCCCCCCCCCCCCCCCCCCCCCCCCCCCCCCCCCCCCCCCCCCCCCCCCCCCCCCCCCCCCCCCCCCCCCCCCCCCCCCCCCCCCCCCCCCCCCCCCCCCCCCCCCCCCCCCCCCCCCCCCGCGCTCGATGGTGAGGCGTGTGCGGCTGCGGCTAGCGGCCGGCTCTTTGTCTCATCTGTTGTGGACGCCACCTGTCGGCGTCCGGGAGGTCGCGCCTCGCTCTCGGCGAGGGGGCGGGTTCTCAACCCGCTGGTCGGGTTCTTCTACGCGGCAGCCGGCTTCTTGCTGCGCGGCAGCCGCGTCGAGGAGCTGCTGGACGCGCTCCGCCATGCAGTGTCGCTCGTCACCCTCGAGGTGATCCATCTTGTCTGCTGCCGCTTGGGCAGCTTGTATGTTCTCCATGGGCGTGGCATAGACGGGCGGTCTACCCCAAACATGCTGGCGATGGTAGCGCCACGCTGCCGGACCGTGCCAATGCGGCTGGGCCCGCCAGCGGCTGGCGTGCCGCCAACAGCGTGGTCGATCTCGCGCTGGTAGGCCTCTGAGAGGCGTCTCATGGTGGCCAACTTCTTGGCGCTTTCAATGAGCGAGACGCGGCAGGCTTCTAGCGTCTCGGCGTTGGCGTCTTCTGCGATGGGCGCAGAGAGATCCCGCAGCGCCGCCTGCAGCGGGTCTTGGGCACCCCCACCAGAGGCTCCGTCGTGGCTGATGACGAGCACCTCCGTGAAGGTGCTACCGCCGCTGTCGGTGTGAGGGAGCGGGTCATCGATGATAACCATGTTGGTGGGGAAGGCGTCAAGAGATGCCGTGTCAGAGTCGACAAGCATCGGGTCGGTGGAGCCGATCGACTCCAGGTCGGAGGCCAGCTCGTTGGCGATGTCGAGCTTGCCAAGGAGGTCGACAAGGCAGCTCTCGGAGTTGGCTGCTCCCGCGTCGGGCGCGGGATCGTCGGGGAGGCGGATCTCACCGATGAGGTCAGCGAGGCAGCTCGCTGCGTAGGCGACCTCCGCGCCGTGCAGCGCGTCAGCGCAAACGCCATCGGGCGTGCCAGGCTGACTGCGCTCGCTGGGGAGGAAGAGGGTTCCCATCTAGAACAGATCTCCGGACGACGGGGAACCTAGCCCCACGGTGGGCGCCAAATGTCGGGGGTGTCGTGTGACATATGCCAAAGGATGGCTTATCATGGAGGGGGCTAATAATACGTCGCCGATGCCAGGAAACGGGATAAGGCGCAAACATGCCCGCCGGTGAATCTTACCCAGGTTCGGGGCTCTCCTAGGAGATAACACCCCTACTCCTGCTCTGCGGGGTCTCAGCATGATCACTCAAGCAACAATGGTGGCTAGAAGCTTGCTCCTTGG
The DNA here is from genome assembly GCA_036873465.1 of Thinopyrum obtusiflorum. NCBI lineage: Eukaryota > Viridiplantae > Streptophyta > Magnoliopsida > Poales > Poaceae > Thinopyrum > Thinopyrum obtusiflorum. The sequence goes on along the minus strand of JAAAWM010009269.1, from coordinate 14,945 downwards.
GCTGTTTCTAGAGGGGGAAGAAGAACAAGGCTAGCCCTAACTTCCTCTCTCTATGTGTATGCGTGTGTGGACTAAGGTCTGAACCATTTGCATGGGTGCCCTGGGGGGTTTATATAGGCCTACCCCCCAGGGGTACAAAGGTAATCTGGCCGGGTGTGGGACCCAGCTGTCGGTGTCTGTGGTCGCCGGCTTTTCCGCCGACCGTTGGGGCCCGCCGCCTGGTGGGTCCCGCCGTCTGTCGCGTACTTGGCCTACAGGCCGCGCCAGCCCCTGGCGGGTCCTGCCGGCTTCTTAGTACTGTGGCAATGCCACTGATAATGTGTGCTTTGTCGGGGGAGGCATGGCTACAGTACCGCCGCCTGGCGGGCATTCACTGTAGCCACTCCCCGTCTCTTCTGATTAATGGCGCACAGACTTTGAGGGAGGGGGAGGGCCGCCTGCTAGGAGTCGGCCTCCCCCACACCAACTGGTCAGGGCTCGCCGCCTTCTGGCTTCTCACAGATAGGTAGGGCCCGCCGCCTGCAGGCCGTACCGACAGCCTGCAGTGGGGGCATGGCCTCCCCCGTTATGGGTGATGTCATGGGCTGTGTGGCAACAGTGCCACGCCGGGCGGGGGACGTCCGCCTAGTACGCCGCACTGTGGCCACGCTCTACCCTGGATTCGAGGGTGGCAGGCTGCACTGTAGCCACGCCCCGTCTCGTCGTCATAATGTGGTGCAAACTTCAAGGGGGCGGAGGGGGGACGCCTCCTGGGGGGCGGCCTCTCTGGAGGCCTCCTGGTAGGTGTTGGCCCACCTCAGGGCTGTCTTTTGCGAACTGCCGCCCTCTAGCAGCCGGCCGCTTGGACCAATCGGCCTAGAGAAGGCGGCTCTTTGTCTTCAAGGCTTGAGGGGAGCAGCCAGCCCCGATGTCTTGAACTGCCATGGGGAGCAGATGAGGCTACCCGTGGTCATTTACTCCGACACAAACTATTGAAGTTCTTCTTGCATGGCTTGAATCCATTCAGGTTCCATGAAGGCTTCATCAACTTTATTGGGTTTAGATATAGAGACAAATGCAAAGTGCCCATAGAAGTTTGCTAGCTGTGTTGCTCTTGAACGAGTGAGTGGACCAGGTGCATTGATACTATCAATTATCTTCTCAATCTGGACTTCATTTGCAACATGAGGATGAACCAGACGGAGATTTTGCCCTTGCTGATCATTGTCTTCATCTTTAGCATTGGCTTCAGGCTGAGCATTGTCTTCATGCAGATTAGGTGTACAAATGATGATTTCCTCTTTAGCCTGTTCCTCGGTTGGTGTGATTTCTCCAGTACCCATTACCTTGATAGATTCACTTGGTGATGCTTCATCTAGCACATTTGGCAGGTGCTCTGTTTGCGAGCCATTATCCTCATCGAATGGCACATCTACAGTTTCAACCATTTTATAGTGAAAGAGGTTGAAGACTCTATAGGTGTGCGAATCCTTTTCGTAACCAAGCATAAAACCTTCATGTGCTTTTGGTGCAAATTTTGAAGTGTGATGTGGATCCTTGATCCAGCACCTAGCACCAAAGACCTTGAAATAGCTGACATTTGTCTTTTTACCAGTCAGTAGCTCATAAGATGTCTTCTTGAAGAACTTATGAAGATAAACTCCGTTGATGATGTGGCAAGTAGTATCAATGGCTTTAGGCCAGAACATTCTTGGAGTCTTGTACTCATCAAGCATCGTACGTGCCATCTCAATGAGGGTTATGTTCTTGCGCTCCACGATGCCATTCTGGTGAGGTGTGTATGGAGCAGAGAACTCATGTGTGATGCCCAATGTATCAAGATCAATGTCGTGGCTAGTGTTCTTGAATTATGTGCCATTGTCACTCCTGATGTGCTTGATCTTGATGCCATAGTTGGTCATGGCACGGTTTGCGAAGCGTCTGAACACATCCTGCACTTCAGTCTTGTAGAGCATTCTGTGCACCCATGTGTATCTTGAATAATCATCAACAATAACGAAGCCATAAAGATGTGTAGTGGTAGTAAGGGTAGAGTAATGAGTAGGGCCAAATAAGTCCATGTGAAGCAGCTCGAAGGGCGCGTGATGTAGTCATGATTGTCTTCGAGGGACGCTAGGCCCTTGTCATCTTTCCGGCTTAACAAGCACCACATAGATGATCCTTCTTGAACTTGACGCCCTCGATACTAATGATATGCTTCTTCTTCACCGGAGTGTGCAAGTTCTTCATTCCCGCATGTCCTAGCCTCTGATGCCAGAGCTAGCACTCTGAAGCTTTTGCTAGAAGACATACAACAAGCTGTGGTCCTGCGGAGAAATCTACCATATACAGATCGTCTCTTCGATACCCTTCGAAGACAAGAGATTTGTCAGATTCCATAAGCACAAGGCAACGATATTTTCCAAATATCACAATCATGTTCAGATCACAAAGCATTAAGACAGACATTAAGTTGAATCCAAGGGATTCAACAAGCATCACTTTAGCCATGTGCTGATCCTTTGAGATTGCAACTCTACCTAGGCCCAATACCTTGCTTTTACCAGTGTCAGCGAACATGATGTGACTTTTGTAAGACCGACGTAGGGTAGAATCCATAAGAAGACTTCGATCACCAGTCATGTGATTAGTGCATCCACTGTCCATAATCCACTCAGTAGCCTTCGGAGCCGTACCCTATAGTGCAGTTAGGGGGATAGGCTTCACGAAGAGAAGTGTGAAGCGCAAACATTTGACGAACAAGCATACTATCAAAGTTCAGATCCTTGTTAGGTAAGATAGGATGTTTGTCAAGAAACCCTGGGACGAAATACATAGTAAGACCATTCTAGCACTTTATCTTGCATCCCACAAGATGTTTTAGGTTCCCAGCATTAGCGCCAGAAGCCTTTGATTTCTAGCTGGAGACCTTTCCCTACAAAAGAAAGTTAATTCTTCTTAACCACCCACACCTTCAGGGGTGGCTTAGAAGCAATGAGTCTAAGTGCAGCATCTGAGAACTTTGGCTTTGGAGCCCTAGCAAATAGCCTTGCAGGAGGTGAATAATACTCATAAGAATATGCAGAAAAGTTCTTTGTTTTATGAACATAGCGGTTTGAAGAAACACGCTCATATTCATGAGTTTGAGTATGGTTTCCCTACAAAACATTGGCGTTAGGGTGACCTTGTGAGGTCCTCTGTCTCTATGAAGCCGTTGGACCATATAAAGCCTTTGGTCTGGGGTTTGTCTTCTTCCCTGGTGGTGTCATGATGACATTCACGGGAAGTTTCTCAAGAAAACTTTTGGGCACCCAGATCTTCTTCAAGGGTGGTCCGTTCCTACAGTTAGTACCAATAAACGTAGCAAACACTTCACCATTCTGATTCTTAAATAGCTTATAATTGGCGTCAAATGATTCATCAATGATAATGGGGTTAGCACAAGTGAAGCCAGATAAGGTGGATGGGTCCACTGAAGGGACCTTTGCAGCAACCCATGTGGTTTTGGGGTACTGCTCAGGCTTCCAGTAAGAACCATCAACATTCATTTTCCTCTCGAAACCAACACCCTCTTTCCTAGGGTTCGGTTCAGAATCTATTTCTTGAGGACATCACATAGTGTCTGATGCCCTTTGAGGCTTTTGTACATGCATGTTTCAAGCAATGTCTTCAACCTAGCATTCTCATCAGCAATAGTAGTGGTATCCTCAGAAGAGGGGTTAGTTACCACATCAGCCGTTGAAGATATTACAACATTAGAGGCACTGGAATATTCAGCAACAGAGATAGCATTCTCACGCTCAAGACATTTTAGACATGGTGGCACAAAGTTACCCTGAGCGGAACTGATCTGTTGAGCAAGTAGTGAATCATTCTCCTTTTGAAGATCTTCATGAGACGCTCTCAGTTTCTCTAGATCTTGCTTCTTTTGAAGATAATCGTAGGAAAGCTTCTCATGAGTAGCTGAGAGTGTTTCATGATGACTTTCAAGTTCCGCGTACTTAACACGAAGATTTTTAATGTCTTTGATTAAGGACTAAGTTCGATTCATTTCCTCGTCCAACAGGTCATCGCTTTTGTCTAGCAACTTTTGAATATGTTCCATAGCAGTTTTTTGTTCAGTTGCAATTTTAGCAAGAGTCTTATAGCTGGGTTTGGATTCACACTCAGAGTCATCTTCACTGGATGTTTGAAAGCAAGCATCGCGTGAGTTTAGCTTCTATCGGTGCATCAAACCCTGGGTCTGTTGCCCTGACTGTGCACAGGCACAGGATCAAGATTGGAGCACCAACCCAAGTCAGAGTACAAGAAATCAAGAGATTTGAAGGACCAACAAGCAGATCAGAGGGACCAAGACCAAGCCAGAGAAGGAAGATATCGTCAAGAGAAAGGCCTCCCTTGCCGGGCAGGCGAGCCCGGCAAGGGGCGAGGCCACCCCTAGAAGAAGACAACCAAGGCGTCCCGGCAGGGCCTGCCGGGACTCACGGAGGCCAAACCACTTCACCAACCACTCCACCATGACCCACGTCGTCGATCAGTGTGGTGTCAAGCTGTAGAGTGACTAAGTGGCAGCCATTCGCCACATGGAAGCCTCTCCCTACAGGAAAAACCCACAGGTGACACCTGTCCTGCAACGTGTCAAGCGAGCAGGCATGGAGCTGGCAAGATAGCCCGGCAAGGCTTGCCGGGCAACCAGTGATGTGACATTGAGCCGTGCATTTAATGCGCCCTGTCAGCCCACAGAGTTAGGTATGATAGCATTGTTCGCCATAATATCAGTGCATAATGACTGCTTTGCCATTGTGGTGACCCCTTGATCTAAAAAAGGAGGCCCATGCCAATCGTAGAAAGGGTTAGAAGGTTGGGTAACTCACACCCCCGTACGTGCGTAGCCACTGCCGCCCTGAGACAACCCTTACCGGGCAAGTGTACTACGCTCCACCACCTCACCCCCCCCCCCCCCCCCCCCCCCCCCCCCCCCCCCCCCCCCCCCCCCCCCCCCCCCCCCCCCCCCCCCCCCCCCCCCCCCCCCCCCCCCCCCCCCCCCCCCCCCCCCCCCCCCCCCCCCCCCCCCCCCCCCCCCCCCCCCCCCCCCCCCCCCCCCCCCCCCCCCCCCCCCCCCCCCCCCCCCCCCCCCCCCCCCCCCCCCCCCCCCCCCCCCCCCCCCCCCCCCCCCCCCCCCCCCCCCCCCCCCCCCCCCCCCCCCCCCCCCCCCCCCCCCCCCCCCCCCCCCCCCCCCCCCCCCCCCCCCCCCCCCCCCCCCCCCCCCCCCCCCCCCCCCCCCCCCCCCCCCCCCCCCCCCCCCCCCCCCCCCCCCCCCCCCCCCCCCCCCCCCCCCCCCCCCCCCCCCCCCCCCCCCCCCCCCCCCCCCCCCCCCCCCCCCCCCCCCCCCCCCCCCCCCCCCCCCCCCCCCCTGCAGTTGACATAGCTAAAACTCTAGGTGGTTAAACCGAATCACACAGAACAAGAGAGTACCTTGCTCTGATACCAATTGAAAGTGCTAGTTATCGACTAGAGGGGGGTGAATAGGAGATTTTTATGAAAGTCTTCAAAACATGGAAGTTTCGAAGACAAACGATAGAAATGAACCTATTAACATGCAGCGAAAGGTAGACTACACTAGACAAGCCATAGTCAAGCAAGTAATGAAGCTAGAGCATGAAGACTATTAGCAGCTAGGTAGTATGGATCAAGATGGAAGATAGTATGAAGCCAACCAACAATAGTCATCACACAGTGAAGTCAAACAGATAAGACAAGCAAGCAAAAGACTTCATGAAGACAAACTGTAAATAAGTGAAGGAAGAGATAGAACCAGTTGCTTGGTGAAGACAAGGATTTGTTGGACCAGTTCCAGTTGCTGTGACAACTGTACGTCTGGTTAGGGAGGCCGAGATTCAACTCAGAAGACCGCGTCTTCACCATATTCCCCTTGAGCTAAGGACACTTAGTCCTCGCCCAATCACTCTGGTAAGTCCCCCCCCCCCCCCCCCCCCCCCCCCCCCCCCCCCCCCCCCCCCCCCCCCCCCCCCCCCCCCCCCCCCCCCCCCCCCCCCCCCCCCCCCCCCCCCCCCCCCCCCCCCCCCCCCCCCCCCCCCCCCCCCCCCCCCCCCCCCCCCCCCCCCCCCCCCCCCCCCCCCCCCCCCCCCCCCCCCCCCCCCCCCCCCCCCCCCCCCCCCCCCCCCCCCCCCCCCCCCCCCCCCCCCCCCCCCCCCCCCCCCCCCCCCCCCCCCCCCCCCCCCCCCCCCCCCCCCCCCCCCCCCCCCCCCCCCCCCCCCCCCCCCCCCCCCCCCCCCCCCCCCCCCCCCCCCCCCCCCCCCCCCCCCCCCCCCCCCCCCCCCCCCCCCCCCCCCCCCCCCCCCCCCCCCCCCCCCCCCCCCCCCCCCCCCCCCCCCCCCCCCCCCCCCCCCCCCCCCCCCCCCCCCCCCCCCCCCCCCCCCCCCCCCCCCCCCCCCCCCCCCCCCCCCCCCCCCCCCCCCCCCCCCCCCCCCCCCCCCCCCCCCCCCCCCCCCCCCCCCCCCCCCCCCCCCCCCCCCCCCCCCCCCCCCCCCCCCCCCCCCCCCCCCCCCCCCCCCCCCCCCCCCCCCCCCCCCCCCCCCCCCCCCCCCCCCCCCCCCCCCCCCCCCCCCCCCCCCCCCCCCCCCCCCCCCCCCCCCCCCCCCCCCCCCCCCCCCCCCCCCCCCCCCCCCCCCCCCCCCCCCCCCCCCCCCCCCCCCCCCCCCCCCCCCCCCCCCCCCCCCCCCCCCCCCCCCCCCCCCCCCCCCCCCCCCCCCCCCCCCCCCCCCCCCCCCCCCCCCCCCCCCCCCCCCCCCCCCCCCCCCCCCCCCCCCCCCCCCCCCCCCCCCCCCCCCCCCCCCCCCCCCCCCCCCCCCCCCCCCCCCCCCCCCCCCCCCCCCCCCCCCCCCCCCCCCCCCCCCCCCCCCCCCCCCCCCCCCCCCCCCCCCCCCCCCCCCCCCCCCCCCCCCCCCCCCCCCCCCCCCCCCCCCCCCCCCCCCCCCCCCCCCCCCCCCCCCCCCCCCCCCCCCCCCCCCCCCCCCCCCCCCCCCCCCCCCCCCCCCCCCCCCCCCCCCCCCCCCCCCCCCCCCCCCCCCCCCCCCCCCCCCCCCCCCCCCCCCCCCCCCCCCCCCCCCCCCCCCCCCCCCCCCCCCCCCCCCCCCCCCCCCCCCCCCCCCCCCCCCCCCCCCCCCCCCCCCCCCCCCCCCCCCCCCCCCCCCCCCCCCCCCCCCCCCCCCCCCCCCCCCCCCCCCCCCCCCCCCCCCCCCCCCCCCCCCCCCCCCCCCCCCCCCCCCCCCCCCCCCCCCCCCCCCCCCCCCCCCCCCCCCCCCCCCCCCCCCCCCCCCCCCCCCCCCCCCCCCCCCCCCCCCCCCCCCCCCCCCCCCCCCCCCCCCCCCCCCCCCCCCCCCCCCCCCCCCCCCCCCCCCCCCCCCCCCCCCCCCCCCCCCCCCCCCCCCCCCCCCCCCCCCCCCCCCCCCCCCCCCCCCCCCCCCCCCCCCCCCCCCCCCCCCCCCCCCCCCCCCCCCCCCCCCCCCCCCCCCCCCCCCCCCCCCCCCCCCCCCCCCCCCCCCCCCCCCCCCCCCCCCCCCCCCCCCCCCCCCCCCCCCCCCCCCCCCCCCCCCCCCCCCCCCCCCCCCCCCCCCCCCCCCCCCCCCCCCCCCCCCCCCCCCCCCCCCCCCCCCCCCCCCCCCCCCCCCCCCCCCCCCCCCCCCCCCCCCCCCCCCCCCCCCCCCCCCCCCCCCCCCCCCCCCCCCCCCCCCCCCCCCCCCCCCCCCCCCCCCCCCCCCCCCCCCCCCCCCCCCCCCCCCCCCCCCCCCCCCCCCCCCCCCCCCCCCCCCCCCCCCCCCCCCCCCCCCCCCCCCCCCCCCCCCCCCCCCCCCCCCCCCCCCCCCCCCCCCCCCCCCCCCCCCCCCCCCCCCCCCCCCCCCCCCCCCCCCCCCCCCCCCCCCCCCCCCCCCCCCCCCCCCCCCCCCCCCCCCCCCCCCCCCCCCCCCCCCCCCCCCCCCCCCCCCCCCCCCCCCCCCCCCCCCCCCCCCCCCCCCCCCCCCCCCCCCCCCCCCCCCCCCCCCCCCCCCCCCCCCCCCCCCCCCAACTATCAGCCGTCTGCGCGCAACCATCTGATATTCTTGCCAGAGGTTGATATGTCTGTCAAAGCCATATACCCAGAGCCTGCCAAGGAGCCAATTTATCTTCACAATGCCGATCACCAAAGCTTCACTCAACCCATTGAAGGTGTTCTGGCTGCTACTCGTGTTTATCCTTTGGCTGGCAATACACGTGCACCTCATCGTGCCCATACAGAAGCCACTGAAAGCACAATTGCTCAAAGGCCTCGGAAGTGATCTCATGTTCTCAATGACCGAGAGCTTCTCGTTGCCCTGCATCAAAAACATGATAAGCATCATGACTGGCTAAAGCGTGAGATGTAATGCCTCTTGGTGGATGTTAATCGCATTCACAACCTTGCCACCAAGAATGCATTTGTCACTCATGAAACCTGTCGGCGGTCGTGGAAGAGTCTGACATTAATGAGCTCTGAAGATGATCTCCAACAAGATGGCTTCACCGAGAGATTCAAATTTGATTCCACTCCTCCCAGGAATGTTGTCTTGCGTCGGACTCCCTCACTAGAAGATTCTGAGTACTCCTCCTCCGCGGCAACTGTTAATGCCAGAGTCATTGATGACGAAGATGATGCTACTTCACCACCTCCAACTTCGGCACATATCGACACTGCACCAAGTTCTTCTGCACCACCGAACCTCAACGACGACCCTGCTGCTTCACCTACTCCTCATGGGAACGAGTAGAGGCTCTATGTCTTCAAACCTTTTTGGTCCTTACTGACAAAAGGGGGAGAAGCATATGAGTTGATAGTCTTCAAGCGGGTCCATATGGGTGGTTGCTATACTTTTGCCAAGTGCTTACAACTCTCACTTTTGATACATTTGGTTCTTTGAGTTGTAACACTTAAACCTGATGGTCGTCTGCTACTTTTTCTGCTATTCTGTGATGCGATGATAAATTCCGCATGTGCTATGATAAATCCCACATGAAGTCATTTCGCAGATGTCCATTTTTCATTGTGCATGCCATTACCTTCGTTATATCCTTTCATGCATGATGAATTGCCCCCCCCCCCCCCCCCCCCCCCCCCCCCCCCCCCCCCCCCCCCCCCCCCCCCCCCCCCCCCCCCCCCCCCCCCCCCCCCCCCCCCCCCCCCCCCCCCCCCCCCCCCCCCCCCCCCCCCCCCCCCCCCCCCCCCCCCCCCCCCCCCCCCCCCCCCCCCCCCCCCCCCCCCCCCCCCCCCCCCCCCCCCCCCCCCCCCCCTCACTTAATTGAATACTTGACTATTGCTTGCCTAGTGTAGTCTACCTTCCGCTGCATGTCAATAGGTTCATTTCTATTGTTTGTCTTTGAAACTCCCATGTTTTGAAGACTTTCATAAGAATCGCCTATTCACCCCCCCCCCCCCCCCCCCCCCCCCTCTAGTCGATAACTAGCACTTTCAATTGGTATAAGAGCTAGGTACTCCCTTGTTCTGTGTGATTCGGTTTAACCACCTAGAGTTTTAGCTATGTCGACTGCAGGGATAATCAAAGTCTTCGCTGCGTGCCCTGTCTTCGATGGCACTGATTACCCCTACTGGAAGAATAAGATGCACATGCATCTTGAAGCCATTGATGTCGATCTATGGTATGTTGTCAAGAACGGCGTTCCCAAGACTGGTGAAGGTGTCACCCCTGCTGATGTCAAGAAGTTCGTTCAACTGGATTCTACCGCCAAGAACATCATCTGTGGTCATCTGACCAAAGGACAGTATGGCCGTGTGAGTGCTCTGGAAATGTCGAAGCTAGTCTGAGACTGGCTCTCCAAGGTCAACGAAGGCGTCTCAACCCAGAGAGATCAAAGGATCAGTGTTCTTCGCAACCTCTTCAACCGCTTCAAGAGAAATGACAATGAGAATGTCCAGCTCACGTTTGATCGCCTCACTGACATCACAAATGAGCTTCATGCTCTTGGCGCCATTGAGATCACCAAGCATGAAATCATCAAGACACTCCTGAGATCACTTGACAGCTCGTTTGACACCCTAGCCCTGATGATTTAAGAACGCCCTGACTTCAAGACACTTGATCCGTCTGACATACTTGAGAGGCTCAACACACACGAGTTTCAGCTATCTGAGAAAAGAGACATCTATGGTCCTAACTATGGCCGAACTCGCACTTTGAAGGCTAAGGCCGTTTCCTCATCTGAAGAAGAATCTAACTGCAGTTCTGGTGATCCTAAAGACATTGGAAAGGAGCTTGCTATGCTTGTGAAGAAGTTCCAGAAGTTCACCAAGAAGAAAGGCTTCAGAAAGTCTTCACGATCCAGCTCAAGAAATGATGAAGCTTCCACTCATGACCACAAGAAGAGAACATGCCACAAGTGCAAGAAACCTGGTCACTACATCTCTGAGTGTCCACAGTGGGACAATGAAAAACAAGAAGAAGAAAAAGAGCAAGGAATATGATTCTGATGGCAAGAAGAAGAAGAAATCCTCAAAGTCTTCTTCCAAATCTTCATCGAAGTCTTCATCACACAAGAAGAGCTCATCTGGCAAGGCTCGTGCTTTTGTTGGCAAGGAGATGGATTCAGAGGAGGAGTCTGCTTCTGAGGAGGCGGAGGTGGAGTCTGAGGAGGAGTCCGACTCTGGCGTCGCAAGTCTGTCTCTAGCTACAGCCTACGTTGCCAAGTCCATCTTCAACACTGAAGACAATGGCTCCGTCACCAACGTTGATGCTAATGACAAGGACGACTCCACTCCCACCTACTGCTTCATGGCACGCGGTGCCAAGGTAAACTTATGCGATGCTTACTTTCAAACATCTAGTGAAGATGACTCTGATTGTGAATCCAAACCCAGCTACAAAACACTTGCTAAAATTGCAACTGAACAACAGAAAGCTATGGAACATATTCAAAAACTGTTAGACAAAAGCGATGACCTGTTGGACGCGGAAATGACCCGATCTCAGTCCTTAATTGAAGACATAAAAAATCTTCATGTTAAGTATGAGGAACTTGAAAGTCGTCATGAAACGCTCTCAACAACTCATGAAAAGCTTTCCTACGATTATCTTCAAAGGAAGCAAGAACTTGAGAAATTGAGAGCGGCTCATGAAGATCTTCAAAAAGAGAATGAGTCACTTCACGCTCAACAGATCAGTCCCGCTCAGGAAGGATTTGAACCACCATGTTTAAAATGCCTTGAGTGTGATAACGCTACTTCTGTTGCTGAATGTTCTACTGCTGCTACTGGTGCAACATCTTCAACTGTTGATGTGGTAACTAACCCCTCTACTGAGGATGCCACTACTATTGCTGATGAAAATGCTAGGTTGAAGACATTGCTTGAGACAGGGATGTTCAAAAGTCTCAAAGGGCATCAGACACTGTGCGATGTCCTCAAAAAGCAGATTCTGAACCGAAACCCTAGAAAAGAGGGTGTTGGGTTCGAGAGGAAAATGAATGTTGATGGTTCTTACTGGAAACCTGAGCAGTACCCCAAAACCAAATGGGTTGCTGCAAAGGAACCTTTAGTGGATCCATCCACCTTATCTGGCTTCACTTGTGCTAACCCTGTTATCATTGATGAATCCTTTGATGCAAACTATAAACTGTTTAAGAATCAGAATGGTGAAGTGTTTGTCAGGTATATTGGTACTAACTACAGGAATGGGCCACCTATGAAGAAGATCTGGGTACCCAAAAGCTGTCTTGAGAATCTTCCTGTGAATGTCGTCATGACAACACAAGGGAAGAAGACAAACCCCAGACCAAAGGCTTCATATGGTCCAAAGGCTTCATACAGACATAGGACTCACCTGAGTCACTCTAACGCCAATGTTTTGCAGGGAAATCATACTCAGATGTATGAATATGAGCGTGTTTCTTCAAACCGCTATGTTCATAAGACCAAGAACTTTTCTGCTTATTCATATGAGTATTATTCTCCTGCTGCAAGGCTATTTGCTAGGGCTCCAAAGCCGAAGTTCTCAGATGCTGCACTTAGACTCATTGCTTCGAAGCCACCCCTGAAAATGTGGGTGGTTAAGAAAACTTAACTCTCTTTTGCAGGGAAAGGTCTCCAGCCAGAAATCAAAGGCATCTGATACTAATGCTGGGGACCTAAAACATCTTGTAGGGCGCAAGATAAAATGCCCAAATGGTCTTACTATGTATTTTGTTCTTGAATCGCTTGCCAATCATCCTATCAGTCCTAACCTTGATCTGAGCTTTGATAATACTCTTGTCCGTCAAATGTTTATGCTTCACAATACTCTTGGTGAAGCCTATCCCCCTAACTGTACTGTAGGGTATGACACCACATGCTTCAGAATGGATTATGGACAGCGGATGCACTAATCATATGACTGGTGATCGAAGTCTTCTCATGGACTCAACCTTACGTCCATCTGACAAGAGCCATATCACATTTGCTGACACTGGTAAAAGCAAGGTATTGGGTCTAGGTAGAGTTGCAATCTCAAAGGATCAGCACATGGATAAAGTGATGCTTGTTGAATCCCTTGGTTTCAACTTAATGTCTGTCTCAATGCTTTGTGACTTGAACATGATCGTGATATTTGGAAAGTATCGTTGCCTTGTACTAATGGAATCTGACAAGTCTCTAGTCTTTGAAGGGTATCAAAAAGATGATTTGTACATGGTAGATTTCTCAGCAGGACCACAGCTTGCCGTATGTCTTCTAGCAAAAGCTTCAGAGTGCTGGCTCTGGCATCGGAGGCTAGGGCATGCTGGCATGAGGAACTTACACACTCTCACAAAGAAGAAGCACGTCATAGGCATCGAGGGCATCAAGTTCAAGAAAGACCATCTGTGCGGTGCCTGTGAAGCTGGAAAGATGACGAGAGCCAAGCATCCCTCGAAGACAATCATGACGACATCTCAACCCTTCGAGCTGCTACACATGGACTTATTCGGTCCTACTCACTACTCCACTCTCACTACTACTGCTTGTCTCTATGGCTTCGTCATTGTTGATGATTATTCAAGATATACTTGGGTACACATAATCCTCTACAAGACTAAAGTGCAGGATGTATTCAGACGCTTCACCAACCGTGCCATGAACAACTATGGCATCAAGATCAAGCATATCAGAAGTGACAACGGCACAGAGTTCAAAAACACCGGCCTCGACCTTTACCTGGATACATTGGGAATCACTCATGAGTTCTCTGCTCCGTACACACCTCAGCAGAATGGCATCGTGGAGCGCAAGAACAGAACACTCATTGAGATGGCTCGGACAATGCTTGATGAATACAAGACTCCAAGAAAGTTCTGGCCCGAAGCCATTGATACTGCATGCCACGTCATCAACCATGTTTATCTTCACAAGCTTCTGAAGAAGACGTCCTATGAACTCCTAACTGGTAAGAAGCCAAATGTCAGTTACTTCAGAGTATTTGGTGCTAGGTGCTGGATCAAGGATCCACATCACACTTCAAAATTTGCACCGAAAGCACATGAAGGTTTTATGCTTGGTTACGGAAAGGATTCGCACTCCTACAGAGTCTTCAACCTCTTTCACTATAAAGTGGTTGAAACTGTAGATGTGCGGTTCGATGAAACTAACGGCTCGCAAAGAGAGCACCTGCCAAATGTGATAGATGAAGTTCCACCTAGTGAATCCATCAAGCTCATGGGAACTGGAGAGATCATACCTTCTGAGGCTTAGGCTGAAGAGGAACTTATCATTTCTGCACCTAATCAACCTGAAGACAATGCTCAGTCTGAAGACAATCCTCCAAATGATGACAATGATCAGCAAGAGCAAAATCTTTGTCCACTTCATCCTCGTGTTGCAAAGGAAGTACAGATTGAGAAGATAATTGATAGCATCAATGCACCTGGTCCACTCACTCATTCTAGAGCAACACAGATAGCAAATTTCTGTGGGCACTTTGCATTTTTCTCAATATCTGAACCCAAGAAAGTTGCTGAAGCCTTCATGGAACCTGAATGGATTCAAGCCATGCAAGAAGAGCTCCAACAGTTCAAGCTGAACAATGTATGGGAATTGGTCAAGCGTCCTGACCCTCGCAAGCACATCATAATAGGCACCAAATGGATATATCGCAACAAGCAAGATGAGCATGGTCAAGTTGTCAGAAACAAGGCTCGTCTTGTTGCTCAAGGATACACTCAAGTTGAAGGGATTGACTTCGATGAAACATTCGCTCCTGTGGCTAGGCTTGAAGCCATTCGTATACTGCTAGCCTACGCAAATCATCATAACATCCTTCTGTATCAAATGGATGTGAAGAGTGCTTTTCTCAATGGCAAGATTGAAGAAGAAGTGTATGTTGCACAACCACCTAGCTTTGAAGATCCAAAACATCCTGATATGGTATACAAGCTCAACAAGGCATTGTATGGCCTCAAACAAGCCCCTCGCGCTTGGTATGACACACTCAAAGACTTCCTGAAGAGCAAAGGCTTCAAACCTGGTTCCCTGGATCCCACACTCTTCACGAAGACATATGATGGTGAACTGTTTGTGTGCCAAATATATGTGGATGACATTATCTTCGGCTGCACTAACCAGAAATACAGTGATGAGTTTGGACACATGATGCAAGAGCAATATCAAATGTCCATGATGGGAGAACTGAAGTTCTTCCTTGGTCTTCAAATTCCTCAGCAAAGCAACGGCATCTTCATATCTCAAGAGAAATACCTCAAAGACTGCCTGAAGAAGTTTGGAATGCAAGACTGCAAAGGTTACACGACGCCAATGCCAACCAAAAGTCATCTGGGTCCAGACGCCAATGGTAAAGAGTTCGATCAAAAGGTATACCGCTCCATGATTGGTTCTTTACTTTATTTATGTGCATATAGGCCAGATATAATGCTTAGTGTTTGCATGTGTGCTCGATTCCAAGCGGCACCAAAGG